>CALSCP010000031.1:142771-161833 GCA_943704425.1 Ministeria vibrans ATCC 50519 | reverse complement strand
CCCCCCCCCCTCTAGAACTTTACGTATGTCGGAAAATCTCATTTACAAGAGTGACAAAATAAATAAAACAATAGTATTATACTACGAAGAAGAATGGTTTACATTACATACACATGATACGTTTTGCTCGCTCAGACAAGTCTGTGCTCGCATCGCCAGTGGGAGTGACACTAGGCGACGCGTCTAGCAGAGCAGCACGGTCGTCGGCCGAGAAGAAGGGCGCATGCAGGGCCAGCCAGGTGTCTGCGGTGCGCAGGGACGCGCGTGTCGTTTCTGCCGACGCAATCAGTTGTCCCTCGGTGAGTGTCACTTTGGACGTCACTGCTGCAGCTGATGCTGTTGTGTCCGTCTGTGGTCCGGTCGCAATGAGCTCGTGTTGTCGCTGATGACCTGCGACACTGGCCACCGCAGCCCACGCGTCATCATCACCATCGTCGTTTGTTCGCTCCCCACCACGTAACACCACGGTCCCCGGTGTGCTCTTTGCAAGGTCTTGACCGCCTTCAATCAATTGCAGCGCCTCTGCCTTGCGCTTCTCCATGGTTGCATGCACCGCTGCCACATACGCACTGCCCACAATGGCCTTACAGTCGGCACCTGTCACACCGCCAGGACACGCTCGCGCAACTTTCCGCCAGTCACATCCGCTCTCAGCAGCTTCACCCTCAGCCCACGTAGCCGCAAGAGCACACAAAATTTCAGCAACCTCCGTCTCACATGTCGGCGCACCACAGTAGACGCGGCAGTCGAGTCGTCCAGGTCGCATCAGAGCCGGATCAAGCAGATCGGGCCGACTCGTCGCCGCAATCACATGTACTCCCTCGAGACCGTGTACACCGTCAAGTTGCGTAAGCAGCTGGTTGACAACGCGATCCGTCACGCCCGTGTTGTCCTTGCCGCCACGACGACGCGCTACAGCGTCAAACTCGTCAAAAAACAGAACACAGGGTTTGGCGGTGCGCGCGCGCACAAACAACTCACGCACGCCACGCTCGCTCTCGCCAATGTACTTGTTGAGCAACTCGGGTCCGCGTACCGACAGCAACGGCAGACCACACTCTTCGGCAATCGCCGTTGCCAACAGCGTCTTACCGCAGCCCGGTGGCCCGTACAGCAAAACACCCCGAGCGATGCGCACGGGACACTGTGCAAACACCGTTGCGTGTCGCACCGGCCACAACACTGCCTCCTCCAGTAGTGCTTTGGCTCGCGCTAGTCCGCCCACACGCGCAAGACCCACCGGCGCGTTAGACACCGAGTCATTATGACCACCAGCAGCGTCGCCGTCTTTGCCAATGGTGCGCATTGCTAGCGACGTATACCCCTGTCGTGCTCTCACAATGTCATCGACAGTCAGTTCGCCCGCACCCATCGCCTGCTGGCATCGACGTGCACGTTTCACCAACATCGACAGGTCACCGCCAACGCACCCTTCAAAGTGACGCCCATCCCCCGCCATGAGTGTCTCGGTGCCATTCACGCCCACGTCGGCAAGAATGGCTGCAAGTGAACTCGCCGTGGGCGTTGACAGTGTGACCGACTTGACATGAAGCGCCTCAAGGAGCATGGGATGCAGCGAGGCGAAAGTGGCGCACGTCGCAACAATGGGAGCGCAAGGTTGGTGTTGCTGAAGCAACTCACACACGCGCGCCACAATGCGCACGCTACTCGAGTGCGCACCGCTTCTTTCCGTGTCGCACGGTAGGGCCGCGTCCAAATCATCCAGCAAGAGCAAAGCCGGGAAGGTGGCTCGTGCGCGCTCTAATGCGGACTCGAGGGCCTCCAGAAACCCACGATGGCCCGTTAGAAGAGCGTCGCGACATGCCACTCGCACGGGGTTCGCATGAGCAGGACTCGATGCGTAGCGACCGGCCAATTGTGTCAGTAAATGCGACTTACCCGTGCCACATTGTCCGGCCACCAGCACAAGATGGTGCACGATATTGGAGCCCGGCCCAAGGTGGACGAGACGAGGAAACATGAGGAGCGTGTCGAGTGTCGTCTGAATCTCGTCCAATTGTGTGTTGAGGCCGCGCAGGGGACGCGATGCGTCCTCCCCGAGACAGCCGTCCCTTTCATCGTTGAAGGTGCTACCGACATCTCCATTGTCCAGTTGCTGCGGTTTCCACACACAGTTGACTAGGAGACTCTCCACCTGGGAAATGTCGTCGACCACAAGGCACGAGGAAGAAGAATCAGCAAGGCGAATGCGGTACTGCCTGTTGTCGACACAAAAATGCATTCCCGTGAACAACACAGAGGGCCGATTTGCCAAAACCCAAGCAGAAAAGTCGCGCACACTGTCGTCGCGTGAATTGCCACCACACAAGTGTAGGCACACCCCCTGGCCAGAAGTGTCGGTGGCATCGTTGACGTCGTCGTCCGTGCTGCACTCGCCAATCTGAATGGTTTCGTAGGCAGCGACTCGTGCACTACGTCGAAGAATCTCGCTCAACACGCAATGGCCCACCGGCACGAGGCTATCCTCGACAATGGGCGAAATGCGCGCATACGCATGGTCACCCACCTTCACTGTGGTGCCCGCAGTGTAGCCTGAGTCGGCACGCACATATGCAGTGCAGTCACTTGCAGTCACAGCAATAGCAGGAAGCACACGCAATCGTGCAGAGAAGGGCGGTGCAGCCACGGATGCCGAGTCGTCGGCTTCTTTTGAGGGACGCAGCAGAGGACGAGGCACAGGCTTGACATGCAGCTCGGTCGTGTCGCTCGCGAGTATGGCACAGTGACGAGGCAAAATTGAGGTCTCCTTGCCAGCAGTTACACTGGAGATGGTCACACGAACAAAGGTCGACGGAGACACCCACAGAGGCAGTTGTTGGCCGGGTTGCACGACGCGCAGCTGGTTGAGTGCGTTCGCCTCGAGTCGTCCTGCGTGTGTCTCGAGAATCTCCCAGTCGTCGACGTTGACCGGCTCACAACTCACCGTGGTAGCAACAGGTGAACCAAGCACAAGGTAGGCGTTGACCGAATCGCCCGACGCGAGGCCACAACACTGCACACACACAAGACAAAAAAATCGAGAGAGGTGTCACGAAGAGCGTGCTTCAATTTGAGAGAACCAGCGAACCTGCGCAAAGGCAGCGTCCATTTCAATCGACTGTCCATTGTGCGACGCGCCCGTGGCACTCGTGTAGAAGAGGCGAGGCGACGACAGGTGCTGCAGGGCAACCACGCGAACTTGCGACGACGAAGCACCCGACAGCAGCGACACGGGCACGCGCACAAAGCACGTCCGCGACGGCACGATCGCCACGGAGCATAGTATGACTCGATTGGACATTCGGTGCACACAGTAAACAATAAAATAATTAAAGAGTTAACTCACTTACAACTTACAAGTTATAACACTCATAATAATGCAAGATGATAAGTTTGTTTACTGTGTTACTTTCATTCGTCATCGGCCAACGAATCGTAAGCCAGGGATGATGCGCCCGAGATGGCCGCCTGTCGTCCGCGCATGAGGTAAAAGATGGTACCGACGACAAACACGGCAATGAAGACCCAGTTGGCCCAGTAGAAGACAACGCCGAAGAAGGTGAGTGAGTAGAAGAAGCGGTTGTAGAGGGCGGAGACACGAGTGAGGGTGCAGAGGCCCTGTGGGGCGGCCGTGGAGCACTGCTCGATGATAGTGCCGTTAACGAGGTAATGCTGGGTGCCGTAGGCCATGTATTGTGGCGCGATGGTGAGGAGGAGGGCGTCGAGGGCTAGCACTACGGTGCACACCACGAAAACCACGAGAACAAGTGCCTGGGCGACCGTGCGCGCGCGTCGCACGTCAAACAGTTTGATCCAGAGCGCACGAATACCAATGCGCACAATGCCATTGGTGGTGCACAGAATGAGGTAAACGACGAGGCAGCAGAAGAGCACATAGTCGAGGGGATAGGCACGCGAGAGGAACATGAGAGTGGTGTCAACGGGGTTGGGAATCTGGGGACGAGGTAGGGCGTAGCCCGCGTGGGGGCCAAGGCCGTGGAGTGCCTTGTCGATGCTCGTCAGGAGAATTGACACAATGATGAGCAGGGAGAAGAGTGCAAAGACGACGCCAAATATGACTTGAAAGGGTCGCAAAAGCATGCAGCAGCGCGCGAGGCAACCCTGCTCGGCGGCCGCAAGACGTCGCTCCTGTGTGCGCATGAGACGCTCTTTGCGCTCAAGAGCACGGTACGTTGCGCGGTCGGTCGACGACATGCTCTGAATAAGTGCCTGGTGTTGGCTGCGTCGCGCACGCTGTGCGGGTGTCATCATGGGCACACGCTGTAGCTCGCCGTCAGCGCCAGTCGTCTCGTCATCTTCAAATGTCTCGTACACATCGTTGTCGTTGTCGTCATCGTCGTTGTCGTTGTCCCCGTAGCTCATGGCTGCCGCGGTTGCCGTGGTCGTCGTGTACTTGCGATACTTACGCAAGAGAATGTGGCGATCGGCACGCACTCGACCACGCTCCGTGTCGACGTCGAGCAGCTCGTCGGAGGCCTTGCGACGTCCACGGATGAGGTGCAGAGGCATGGCAGACATGCCAATCGCCGTATACACACACATGAGCGCCATGCCCAGCAGTGTAAGCACACCAATGACAAACGAGAGTGCGTGCTCGCCACGGTTCTGCGTAATCACCTCCTTGATCCAGCGCAGCTCGTCCTCGTCCGGCGGCTTCGACCCCCCCGACACAAACACCCCAATGACCATAAGGATGGCAAAGAGCACAAGAAACCCTATGGTGAACTTGAGGGCACGACACGCGCGCTTCGACGACTTGGACGAGGTCGAGAGGGCAGGGGTGCCCGAGCGTGCTCTGGACCGCGCAGTCGCAGCGTCCTCCTCCTCCTCGTCGTCGTCAATGTCGCCGTCTTCGTCTTCCGCGTAAAAGAAGACAAACGGCAGCGCGGCAAAGGCCAGCGTCAACACGACGCCATAGAGAACATAGTAGGTGGTGGTGAGTGCGCTGTCGACCTTCCCAACGGTGCTGTTGGTCGCCCAGGAGGCGAACTCGCCAGCGGGAGTTTTCGTCGACGACGCAATGAAAATGTCCATGGGCACCAGGCCCACACAGAGCAGAGAGGCCAGCAGCGTCACCGAGACGGTCGTCAAGACAAACGCTTCCGTGCGTGGCGCCCGATAGTACATGACAAAGGCGAAGGCAAACGCCACGCAAAGCTATGCGAAAGAGAAAGAGTTGTTGGGGAAATGACAAACATATAAAAAAAATCGTACTCCGACAACAACGGCAAATGGGATTGCCGACGAAGCCACGATGGACACCATGCCTGAAAGAGGAGAGGAAACAAATATAATATATATAATTAATAAATAATCAGATCAGTCATTCTTTTTTATGATCGCTGGTCTGCTCGCTGCAGGTCACCGTCGCGCCTGTCGTCCACTATTAACCGCTCTGTCGTCACGTTCAATGAGCAATGCTGCTGCTGCCGAGACGGCCTCCGTCTCGCGGCTAACCGACGGACAGCGTGATCAACTGCAAGTGATTCGCACTCCGTCGCTTCAACAGCTGCTGACGATGTACCAGCAAAGAGGCTACACGGTGCGGCTGGTCGGGGGTGCCGTGCGCGACCTACTCCTTGGCAACGCGCCCAAAGACATCGACTTGGCGACGGACGCCACGCCAGAAGAGACTGTTGGACTCGCGCGGCGGCTCGGCGTTCTTCACGTCATCCCCACCGGCTTACAGCACGGCACGCTCACGCTCCACAATGCCACCACCAAGGAATCCTTTGAAGTCACTACTCTACGCGTCGACACGGCGACCGACGGACGCTTTGCCGAGGTAATGACGGGAAATGTCCACTGGATTGCATAATGGCAATATTGTGCAGTGCATTGACTCCCTATTTCGTCATGGCCCTTTAGGTGAAGTACACTTCGTCGTGGCGCGAGGACGCGGAACGTCGTGATTTGACAGTGAATGCCATGTCGGTGGACTTTGATGGGAACCTGTATGATTACTTTGGGGGTCGAGAAGACTTGGAGAACCATTATGTTCGCTTCGTTGGGACTGCCAAGACGCGCATCGAAGAGGACTACCTGCGCATCCTGCGTTACTTTCGCTTCCACGGGCGCATAAACGGTACACCCGATCACGACGCGGAAGCCACGGTGGCCATTCGTGAAACAGTTGGGGGTCTGGAACGCATCAGTGGCGAACGCATCTGGTCAGAAATGGGACGTATCATGGCACACCCATCCGCTTGGCACGAAATTGCACTGATGCGCGACATGGGAGTACTGCAGCATATCCACTTGACCTCGGCAGCGCAAGATGCAGCCCATCTGGATCACCTGGCGGCGCGCATGGTTGCCACGTCGAACCCCCTCACACGTCTCGCAGCTCTTCTCCCTTCCCTTGATGCCGCCGAGACCCTGACCGCCGCCTACCGCTTGAGCTCGCGCGAACGTGACATGCTCCTGTACATCGTGAAGAACCGCGACAGTGAAGACACCTCGCTTCACTGGGCCAAATCACAGCGCGCCAATCCATTCTACTCGCCCAGAGTGCCCCTTGAGCACCTCACTGAGTTGCTGCGGTACAAAAAAAAAAAAAAAAAAAAAAAAAAAAAAGACTTACGATTGCGAATGGAACAACACCCACTGCGACACACTCGTCTCATCAACAGTGTCACTCCACACCAAATGACCGTCACATGTGACAAACACACGTGACTGCAACAGAGCCACACCACAGCCCACCACACCAGCAGGGAAGCACACCTGTGCCACAACGCGTTCATCCCACACCACACTCCCATCCGACATCACCTGCATCATGCTCTTCTTCTTCTCCTTCTCCCCTTGCTCCAACAGACCGACTCCAAGCCACACACCTTGCCCCTTGCCCCCCCCCATATCCGTCTCCGCGTACACCATCGACTGCTCCCCCAGCTGTGCCAGCTCAACAGTTTCCAGGGTCTCCACCTTCGCTTCCTGCCTCCCCCCAAGGCGAGCGCCAACGCCAACATGATCTCGCATACCCCACGGGCCATACACAAAAGGCGCCACAAACGTCGCACTGCACTGCTGTGCGGTTGCCAACGACACTGCAGGAAACCACGCGCGATTCACGTCCACATCCACAAAGGCAACCCCCATGAGCTCTCCATTGAAGAAATACGAAATCTCCGCTGCGTCCATGTCCAGTAGTGATCCAATCACGTCGCCGGCAGACCACACATGTCCATAGCGTCGTCCGCCCGCCAAACCCTCCAGGCCATGCCACACGCGACATCGACACCCATCAAAGGCATACGAGTGCTCGTCGTCGCCCACGCCACGACCGCCCAGTCCATCAAACTCACACTCGGCAGACGCCCAGCCCACCTGCACAATGCCCGTCGTGTGCATCTCGCACTCATAGTAGTACTGTCCAGCGCCAGCCACGCTCGCATTCGCTCGAACACTCTCAAACGTCCACGCATCGTTGCGCACAGTTCGTCGATCGCCCGAATAGAACAAGCGTCCCGTCGTGTCGCTGCGACTCCACTCACATATAGTAGTAGCCACTCGTTCACCGCCGCCGACACAATATGTAAGTCGCTCAAGTGACGTCGAAGCACACAGAAGAATGCCACATGAATCAAGATCAAGCGCACCCCACGACTCAAGCTGGACCCCCGCCGACAGCCGCAACTCACGACTCAACAGCCACCCATGCAACAGTGCCACCAGTCCTGTGTCCTTTAATCGTCGCAGTCGGCGTTCCCCACTCGGCCCAACATCATCGCTTGCCTCGTCGTTCTCCTCATACTCTCCAGCACCACACTCACAACAACATCGACCCACAATCATCAAGGCCATCAGCACCGGATCCACTGCATTTCCCTTCGTGAGCGCCGTTGTCGTCGTCGTCGTCGACTCGTCCACAGTCGGCACTGTCTCCGCACGCAAAAGTCCGTCTACATGAAAAAAACGCCCACCACCATCATCATCATCTTCTTCTTCTTCTTCACCACACAGCGCCACTCGTCGCATCATTTCGTCCTCTTCATCCTCATCGTTGTCGAACAGACCGCGGCGCACTTCGTCATTGGCGGCACACGGATCCGCATGTCCATTCACATGTAGCATGCTGGCGCCCTCAATGCTCACGCACACACCACGCAACGTCCTTGCAATGACGGGTGTCGTCCGGGGACTCGATTCCAACACGGCGCGTCCCAACGACAACGACACATTGGGATCCACCGAGAGTCGCGATGACGATGACAACGCCATGGGCGTGTCACTACCGGTACTGCTGCAACTCAGTACGCTCGTTCGGCCAACAGGGCAACTTGTAGTAGTGGTGGCGGACGAGTACTCCAATTGCAAGTTGGAGTGAGCACGGCGCTGCGCATTAGCGAGTTGCAGCACGCGACGCAGAAAGGAGACAAGACGAAGGGGAACGGACGAGGCGAGCAGCTCGTGGCGAAGCACATGCGTGTCCAGGGATAGTTCGCTCAAAATGACCAGAGCCAACTCGCCGTGAGCATGATCGTAGCCGGTCTCGTCGTGTTCGAGGTGCTCTGTGAGACGCGTGATCATGCCACACAGGCACGGCACCATACCCACAAAGTCGACAATGCATCGTTTGAAGGAGGGCACACGCGACAACACCGAGAGCAAGCACATCTCGTCAACGCGGTTCACCGCCGCATGGCCTGGCACACTTGCCACATACGAACACAGTGGCTTGACAATGTCTCGCTCAACCACCGCACGCACCTGAGCACTGTCAAAGGCAAGCATCACAAGGACCTTGGCGGCCATGCTCGAGACGTGTTCACGCGATGACGACACGAGCAACTCGGTGAGAATCACAATGAGCTCGGGCGTGCCCGATAACATCGCCTTGGCCTCGTGCGACGATCCGCCCAGATTCAACAAAAGTGCCGTGCCCCAAAAGTGCAGCTCAGGGTCGTTGCGATAGAGAAACGCCACCGACGCCGTGAGCACACCGGCCGCCACCAGATCACGGTGTGTTGCCTCGACACCACCCAGAAACCCAAAGGTCTCGGCACAAAGACGCAAGAGAAGCTCCACCTCGTGAGAGACGGTCTCATTCAAAGGATCATTGGTGCTCTCGTCGTGACGTCGCGACACCGGCAAACGACCACAGCCAAGGGCAACCAACATGGATACAAGATCGGGCACGGCCACAAGACACGCCGCAGCGGGTTCGCCAAGCATGGCAATGTCGTGAATGAGCACCATAGCCCAGTGAGCAACATCGTGGTCACCGGACGCAACACACACGACAAGTTTGGGCAAGAGTGTTTGCGACGCTAACAGTTCGTGTTTAAAGGCATCGTTGCGCAGCGCTAAAAACCCAATGACTCGCATAGCAATCTTTTGCACATTGGCATCACCGTTGCTCACGACACGCGACAGCGACAACACAAAGCCCGGCACACATCGGAGATCCTCACGCGCAATGCCACGCAACACAAACTCGTGAATGACTGCCAGTGCCCAGTACGAGCATTCGGCATCCTCACTGCGCAACTGACTCACCACACCCGGAAGCACGTCGCGCGCATAGAGCAGCCGCACAACGTCAAAGGGACGGTGATCATAAGGATTGTTGTTGGTCTGGCTGTGACAGTTGTTGTTGAGGCTTGTGCGACGGCTCAGCCTTGAGATGGTGCGCGACAATCGTCGCTGCGACAATGGTGTGCCTCCTCGCGACACACCACTGCCTGCAGTGGGTGTACGGACCAACGGCTGTGCAATCTCATCGTCATCGTCATTATTACCATCGTCATGATCATCGATCCCATCATCGTTCGCAGCGGTGTGCCGTGTGTCATGCTCGTCGTTATCGCGATTCTCGTGCCCACACAGCATGACAATGATGTGAAGACACACGCGTTGCGACGGAGTGCTTGTCTGTGTGCACTTGGTCGCATATGCCATGGCTTCAACAAACTCATTATCATCCGCAAGCAAGGGAAACATGTCTGCATCTTCGCACAACTGAAGAAACTGCCGAAAAAAAAATAACAAAAAAGCAATAATGATTAATAATACTTGGGGATTCCTTTTCCTTACAATCATGAGCGACCAAAAGACAAGGTCACGATTTCGAGTGTGACGAATGCGAACACACAAGAGTGGCAGAAGATCAAGGTCTCGAACAAGCATGGCGCGAATTTGGGGAGAGGCGGAGGCAAACTCAAGAAGCGCCATAGTGGCAATCATGTGAAGGTGAGAGTCATCTGAAAGAAGAAAAACAAAAACATGATTGTAATAATTATTACAATTAATAATAAAGAGGATTCGAGCAGATTGCCACACATCAACGACTTACCTCCTGCAATAGCTTCGATGAAAATAGAGAGCGCTCCGTCGTTGACAAGACGAGTCCAGTTTTCGCGACGTTTGGTCAGCAGTGAGAGAGCAGTGATTGCTTTGCGCCGTTCGCCGGCGTCGTACGAGCGACACTGCGCAAGGATATTGGCAAAGTGGCCCGGCTGGGCGGCGCGAAGGAGTAGAATGCGAAGGAGCGTGCAGCGAACGCGATGATTGTCTGTGTGCACAAGTTCGCCGAGATTCAAACGCGCCAGACGCCGCTTGACGAGCCCCACGCGCACCCGCTCAGCCTCTCGCTCATTCTCAGCTTGGTTTTCAACCTCGGTGCGGGTGTCCGCGTCGCCTACACGGCCGCTCGTGTCCTGAGGGAGCAGTAACGGAACGACAAGAGACCACACTACACACACGCAATGGAGTCAGCGTTATTGCTCGTGCCCCCCGCGCGCGCCTCTCAAACCTGCAGTGGATACGAGCACTGTAGACGATAGTGCAAGCAGGATATGGAGAACCACAGGAGACGGACTCATGTGTCAAAAATATAATAATGATCAATGCCCGAACTTGAATAATAATAATAATAATTATTATAGATCAATCAAATTCAATCGTTATTCGTTAATCAAATTCAATCAAATTATATTTATACTCCCACCATGATGGAAGAAGAGGCGGAACTACCGCCGGAACCTCGATCACCGGCGACGCGCATGAAAAGCGACCTGACTACCCTTCAAGGGGCAAGGTGAGTTTTTTTTTTTTTTTGAAACGTCAACACAACTGAATCGGATTGTGTGCGTGCTGTATCGCGGTCGCATGCGTTGTTCTGGGTTGACTGATGGAACTGAAAGACACGGAGGAAGTCGACGAAGAGCGAAGAAGGAGTGGAGTCGAATGGGGTCATATTTTGTGTGTCGACGCACTGCGGCCAAGTGCAAAATAGGACCGCACTGGACGCACCAAGCAGCCTTGGGACTCGCACATGGGTGTGCTGGCACCGTGTAGGGTCTGGCACCCATATGGGCTGGCCTGTGGCGTCGGAGGACCCTTATCGCGTCGCGTTCGACTCGATTTATTATATTATATCTCTCAACTTGTCGATCCTCTCTCAAACAGCGATCGACCTGACAAGAAGCGACCCGAAGCAGATGCGGGTCTTGTTGAGGAGGATGGCGAAGCAGCCGAGATGCTGGATCTCGAAGCGTTTGGTATATATCGCAAAACAAGGGAGAATTGCAATACTCTAACTGCATACGACTGTGCATATAGGACGCTGGCTCGTCTGTATGTGTGTGGTGACATTTGACGTTGAGTTGGGACAGGTACGCGTTTTCGTTGTGCATGTACATGTGTGTTAACGAACACACATACATACACACCCTCTCTGTCTCTTTCTCTCTCACACACATACACACACACACTCTCTCTCTCTTTCCTTCTGATTTTACAGTCTCTCGAGTACATTTACCCTCCGACCACACTGACGCCCGAAGAAAAGAGCAGCATTTGCTATCTGTCCTTTCCCGACTCCAACTCTGGCAACGAAGGGGACACGGCATTCTGCTTCCGAATGAGAGGTACGCCAAAATCGAATCGAAAGGCTTAAACAAAACACCCATCACAACTTAGGGATTCCGGCCGGTATTGCGGGGCGACTGGCACATGGCGGAAAAGACCGAAGCGAAGTGGAGGCGGTTGGACTGAATGTGGGCGAACAACCCTTTCTGTATGGGTTTGTGCAGTTTCGCCAGATGAAGGACAGTGCGCTGCGCAGAGGATACTTCCAAAAGAGTCTTGTGCTGCTCTCCGTGCAACCCTTCATTGGTGTCTACGGCAAATTGGTGCGCTTATTGGCACCCGAATTCTTTGAAAATGGTCGACCCATGCTCGAAGCGACTTGTCAAGTAAGAACATTGTCTTTCTCATCCAATTTCTCGTATTCAATGCAACGATTTTGAATGATTAGAATATCAGCCAGTGGCCTGCGCCTACGCTGGGGACCACCCTTGAATTGCCTATTCTTGGTCATGTGCTCGTCGTGCGCATTCCAAACACATCCGAGAAAGACGAAGTAATGCACATTGTTGAGATGGGATTTTGTCGTTTTTTTCTTTGATTGACACTGACTGTGGCATATTTGGTGTGTTTGTCTGTCCTCTTGTGGTTCTCTCTCTTTTTCTCATCATCTGTTGTTCCTTTTATACGCTGTTACTCACTCACTCTCTCTTACGCGTCTTTTTTTCTTTCTTACCTTTGACTCACCGTGTCTTTGTCTCTGACTCTGTCTGTCTGTCTCACTTTCTGTTAGGTGTGGCAAGAAGCACCGCTACAGCCAATGATGCCATCACAGAATCGCATTACGGCGTCTCTCAACGAAGTCAAAGTGTACGAGTGCTTCCAAGGGTTCCTTTCCGACTTGCCTTTTCTGTGGGAGTTTGTCTTGACTGGTCAGCCGCTGCTCCTCTGGTCTCCTTACGTAGATTTGGTGGCTGAGAGCGTCCTGTCTCTTGTCAGGTATATAACATTGCATTTGGCCAATTGTTGTGCGCGTGATTTTTCATTGTTCTTGCTTGTGTGTTGTCCATTCGCTCTTTATAACAACCATGTCTATCCCCCTTCCGTTAGTCTAATCTCGCCAGTCAAGTACTGTGGCGACTTCCGGCCCTTTTTTACCATCCACGACGCCCAGTTCCCCGAGTACACGTCCAAGACGCGTCTGGCTCCCCCCTCGGCCATTCTTGGTGTCACCAACCCTTACTTTTCAAAGGCTCTTCAGCACTGGCCCGTCATTGTGCGTGTGGGCGTCGAAAATGCCCCAGACCGACAGGGTGACGCAGTAAGACTGACATACAAGCAGAGAAATAGATTGAACTTCTCCCTTCACTAAAATTGGACTAATCTCAATCACAACACACACACACACACACATAAACGCCTTTAGTCATATTGGACTAAAACAATAGCAAAAGAACAAGCACCACCACACTCTCACACTAAAACCAACCACTACTGATAATGGCCCTTTCCCCCTAATCCGCTTTTATTTTCTCTTAGGCTCCTGCACCCGGTCGCTCCCGCGGCCCCAAGTGGAAACAGGGTCTTGAGGCCAAGAGCACTCGTCCTCTTCTCGATCCTTCCCCTTTCAAAGCTCTTCTCAAACGACTCAACTTCAAAGACGATGCAGACGACAATATTGATCAGAACAACAAAGCCATTCGCAGATTTTTCGTCGAGCAGACAGGTTGGGTTCTCATATAAAAAAGCACGATCAATCTGACGGTCGTAATTTCTCTCTTCTGTGTGTTGTAGACACGTTTATGGCTCCGCTTGAACGTTATTTTGCCTCTCTTATGCCCTTCAACAAAAATCTCATTTCCCCTTTCAAATCTCCACCGAAAGCTAAAAAGTTTGATGAAACGGTATGAAGACAAGAAACTACAGCACCACAACGAGAGAGAGAGAGGAGGGGGGGAAGAAACAAACAAAGAGAGAGAGAGAGAGGAGGGAGAAAGAAACAAAGTGATAGAGAGAGCGAGAGAGAGATGGTGAACTTGACCTGACATTTTGCCTTTTTTTTTTTTTTTTTTTGGACTGTAGGCGTTTCTGGAGACGATTCGCAAACAATCGGGACCCTCAGCAGTGGCACTCAAGGGCGATCTGCTTGCGCTTTACAGAAAGTTTCTTCAAAGTGGTACACACACATATACACACACATACAAATATGCGCACACATAGACACACACTCACACTCAATTACCACACACTGTACAGGCAACTTTGAAGGATGGCTGCGTGCCAAGCAGCAGAGTGCTAATCGCCGTCTTCGTCGCATCTACCTTGAAAAGCTCTGTCTCGCTGATCTTCAGCCTTTTCTCGATGGCAAACACGAAGTTGAAGTGGTCGATTTGCTAGTGCGCATTCGAGAGGAACTCGTACGACTTTTTCTTCTTTTTTCTTTTTCTTTTGACCTTTCATATTAATTATTTTAGACGAGTGAGAGTTCGCGATCACTTTTGTCGGGCGAAATGAAGCAACAGCTCGAAACTCACATTGACACCATCATCAAAAGCCTTCCGCAAGATTTGCAAGACTCGCTTGTTATGTAAAAAAAAGAAGAATAATAAACACATCAAACACATCAAAAACCAAAATCATCAAGCAACGAAAAATCTTTACTTCTGTCACGTGTTGATTAAGCAAAAATGTTTGATCATAAATATAAAAATGATTTGAAAATTGATCGGTTGATA
This sequence comes from Ministeria vibrans ATCC 50519, assembly GCA_943704425.1. Classification (NCBI taxonomy): domain Eukaryota; class Filasterea; order Ministeriida; family Ministeriidae; genus Ministeria; species Ministeria vibrans. The sequence goes on along the minus strand of CALSCP010000031.1, from coordinate 147,263 downwards.
AACTTTTGAGTTTCGATTGAGTAATCTCTTTCGTATGTTGAAGATATGTCTCCTCCTGGCGCTGGTCGCCGCCTGTTTGGCAGAGATAAACTATAAAGATCCCTCGCAACCTGTCGAGGCCCGCGTTCAGGCTCTTCTGGCTCAGATGACGCTTGAAGAACGACAGGTGCGAAAAGTAAACACAAAGCAGTTCTCACGCACTGTGTAGGCGCAAGTCTTCTCGATTCACAACAAGCCAACGAAAGAAGAGTACAGTATGTACGAGAAGACGTCGATTGGCGCTCAGAAGGTGTCGGGATTCGACGAGAACACGCCGGAAAGTTTGATTGCGGCGCGAAACGACGAACAACGCCACTTCTTTGAAAACTCACGTCTGGGCATCCCCGCTGCATGGCACCAGGTAAGCACATGTGTATCTACCGTGCATCCTTCTCTGAGCGCGCCGCCGGGTGTCGTTAGGAAACGCTGAACAGCGCAGGACCCGGCGCAACGCTGTTCCCGCTATCCATTGGCCTTGGAGCGACGTGGAATGTGTCGCTGATGCACGATATCGGCTCAGTGGTCGCTCGCGAGTGTCGGGCGCTTGGTCTTGACGCAGCGTACTCGCCCGAGGTGAATCTGTACACGGATCCGCGCAACGGACGCGGTCAGGAGGCGTTTAGCGAAGAGCCCTATCTGACCGGAGAGATGGGTGTGGCTATGACCCTTGGCATCCAGGGTGGCACAGACGGAGCGCCCTGTGGTCCTCAGTGCTACTCGGCACAGGACAAAGTAACGACAAAAAAAAAGGGGGGGAAGAGAAGAAAACGCGGTCTTATGGGGGTTTTGTGTAGGTTGGAGCAGTAGGCAAACACTATGTTGCGTATGGAGCAGCACAGGGCGGAATCAACGCCGGTGTGGCCGCCCTGTCTGAGTATACCATGCGGGATGTCTACGTGCGACCGTGGCGTGAGCTTGTGGCGCGTGCGGGTCTGCGTGCGGCCATGCGCAGTCACGAGGCATGGGATGCACTGCCTCTGCACGCCAACAATTACATGGCCGAGGTCGGTTGCGTCGACGGTCTGGTTTGGAGCATTTGTCTAACATTTTTGTTGTGGTATAGGTGTTGAACAAGGAGTTGGGCTTTGATCTCTCCTGGACCATTTCAGACTGTGGAGACATTGAGCTGTTGCGAAACTTTGAGTTTGCGTGGAGCGAAGCGAGTGCAGCGGCGCTGGCACTCAACGCCAGTGTCGACGTGGAGAACCAAGTACGAGAGAGAGAGAAGAAGAAGAAGAAGAAGAAGAAAAGAAACAATGTCGGGAGAGAGATTGAGGAGGAAGAAAGAAACAAAGTGATAAGAGAGAGGAGGGAGAAAAAGTAAAGTGATACGAGAGGATGGCAAATTGTAATGCTTGTCTTATTTTTCTTTTTTTTAGTGCGGCTCGACAGTGTATCGACATGTGATTGAGGCGATTCAGTCGGGACTGGTTGACGAGGCAATGCTGAACCGCAGTACCGCGCGTGTGTTGCGACACAAGTTCTCACTTGGTTTGTTTGACAGGCCGTATGTGAATGCGACGCTGTACAAGAGTGTGTTGCGCGCCAAGAGTCATCTGGAGACGTCGCGAGAGGCAGCGAAGCAGAGCATTGTGTTACTGAAGAACAGTGGAGGGGTGTTGCCACTGAGTGAGGGGTCTTTGTCACGTGTGGCTCTCGTGGGGCCGAACGGAGGGTGTGCGGGCGATCCTTCGCCGAAGAATGCGCGGTGCGATGGCAATGGGGGCTGTGAGGCACAATGTTCGCTGATTGGCAAGACGTTTCATCCCATCGGCGAGAGTGTACATGTCAAGACGGTTGAGATGATCTTCAATGAGCGACGGGGCACGACTGTGCCGTTTGCGCGCGGTGCCAACATTAACAATATGACGGACGATGCGTCGCTGGTGAATGCGGCGCTGGCAGTGGCCGCCCAGAGCGATGTGGTGATTGCGGTGCTGGGCGACTCTATGGACAGTTGCAGTGAGAACTCACACTTGCCCAAAGTAGACGAGTCGGGTGGGGGCGATCGCGACTCGCTGGATTTGCCAGGTACACAAGAGACGCTTCTGCGTGCGCTGGTGCAGCACAAGGGGGCCACCCAGAAGCTGATTGTGGTGCTTGTGAATGGGCGCGCCGTCACCTTTGGCGCAGACAATGCGCTGCTCTCGGGCATTGATGCGCTTCTCGTGGCCTATCGTCCGGGCGAGTCGGGCGCCACTGCCATTTATGATGTCCTCACAGGCGCCGAAGAGCCCACAGGCCGTCTTTCCCAAAGTTGGCCAAGAAACGTTGGTCAAGTATGAGGAGCACTTGTTTGTGTGTCTCTCTTCTCAGTGCGTGTATTTTTCTTTGTAGGTGGGTGGTCCTTCATCGCCCACTCTGCATCAGATCGTTGCTGACTGGGGCGACAACACAAAACAGTTTACACGCGGGTACTTTCTCTCGACGGCTGTGCCACTTTTTCCTTTTGGATTCGTATACGACACCCAATGTTGTCGTACCAAAAAAGTGACTATTATATTTTTATTATAGGGACTGTCGTACACGACGCTCGACATCAAAACAGCTAGTGTGAGCAACACTACCACACCGCTACCGCGCCATCCCTCCCAGACGCCCACAGCTATCGCACATGTGCGTGTGACCGTTGCCAATGTGGGTACCGTGCGCCAGGGCGCCACTGTGGTCCAGGTGTACGCCCACGACCCCCCTTATACGGGCGTTGTGCGCTACTTCCGTCGTCTTGTTGCCTTTGCCAAGACCCCCATGATCAATCCTGTCCGACTTCAAAAAACCAAATCACCTTTCATAATATCGCTGACTGACGTGACTGCGTCCTTTGTAGGGTGATTCGGTCACACTTGACATTCCTATTACGGACCGGTCGCTGGCGTACACGTCGAGTCGCACGACAGCCTTTGAGCATCGTCTATACCCTGGTGACTACCAGCTGTGGGTGTCTCAGGCGCAGATTGACGCAAGCGAGATTGCGCTCAAACTCACTCTGTCCGAATAAATAAGCTTCACTTTAATTTTTTCGACTGATGAACTTTGAAAAGGTGGCTTTGCAGCTGCCTCGCTTTGGGTCACCACCCATTCCTTCGGGTAGACAGCCACAAGAGGATGATCCCCGATCGTCTGCTTACGCCGCACTCTCTCCTCGTCGCCCCCTCTTTCCCCTCTCTCTGCAGTGAAGTCTCCCGTTCTGCACGTCCCTCCCGCGTCCGTCCTCGACGCTGCTGTCACCCACGTTGCGCGAGATGCGCCCTCTCCAAACGGAAGTCCCCGTGGCGGCAGTGGTGGTGGCATCAAGTGCATCCCGTGCGGCAAGGAATTCGCAAGCGCAGCGACCTACAACGTCCGCGACAACTCTGCAAAGTGCGTCGTATGCTCACCCCCACTCTCTTATTTCGCTCTGTAGAACCACTGTGCCAGTGCCAAGCATCTAAAGACGGTCGCCAGTCGTGGTGCTACTCCTACATCGTCCCCTGTGCGTGGCAAAGCGAGTCCCAAACGCCCTGCGGCGTCACCCACAAGCCTAAAAGGTGCGCGACAAGTTCAAGACATTGCGTTTTTGTATTTTTTTTTTGACGGAATGTCCAATGAAAGGCGACGCGGACACCCTCAGTGCAGCTGCTCGAGACCAATGGGAGCGTGGAAGACCTCAGTATTACATGACGGCATTGCGAGCAGCGTCAGGTATTCCGTTAGTGATGCAGTAAATATCTCCCAGTGTATAACACTCTTTGTTCGTCAACGTAGCGTTTGCGTTGCACAATGAGCTGCGTCAGTGCGTCAGTGAACTCGGACAGCTTCTCACACGAGTTACACGGATTCTATCGCAAGTAGATCGCCAACATGCGACAGCAGAGAGCAGTAGCACGGGCAGCAGCAGCAGCAGCAGTGACAGAGGGGAAATACCATTTGAGCGGATCCATCACGAGTGCTGTGTGATGCTTTCTCGTGCCCTGCGCCTCTCTCAGCCCGTCAGTGTCTTTTTTCTTTCTTATTTTTCTGTTCGTTTCGAGTTGACGCAAGGGACTTTTTCGTGTAGAAATTGGCATTGGATGCGCTTCTGCTGGCGGTTGAGCGGCATCATATGGGTCGTATGGAGCAAGAGCAAATTGCACAGGTCAGGTCAAAAATATCACCATTTCGTTATCGTTTCGTGACACGATTTGTAGAATCAATGGGATGCGGCGGGGATTATCTCGAGTGGGAGTGAGTGGTGGCGGAGGCGGCGGGAAGAAGGAGACGGGGCACATGTGACGCAGGCGGTGCTGTGGGAGACGGCGACGCTGTGTGGGTGGCTGGTGGGGCACACGGGGCGTGGGAGAGCCATGACGGGGTTGGATGGAGTTGCTGTGGTGGCTGTAGTGGGGGGCTGTGTGGCGATGGAGGAAGGCGCGTGGGAAAGGCAGAGGCTTTTGGTGGATGTGCTCTTTGCTCTTGGTATATATATAAATGTGTG
>CALSCP010000031.1:109665-137845 GCA_943704425.1 Ministeria vibrans ATCC 50519 | reverse complement strand
GGAGGAGGTGGGGGTGGCTGGGGTGGGGGCCATTGAGAGTCAGGGTGGCGATGCGGCGCGAAAGGGGTCGTCACTGTCACGCAATCCTCTTTCACGATGGCGACGCACTCGCAGTGAGCGTCTCAAAGTACGACAACAGTTGAAAAGCGAACAGCAGCAGCAACAACAGCACCAGTATCATGTGCAGTTGCTGGCGAGAGCGAAGCGGCGCAGCAAAATGACCCTTGACAGTGTTTTGGGGAACATCAATGCGCTGTCGTACTTTATGGAGTTTATGTGTCGCGAGAAGGCGACGGCACTGCTGCAGCTGTGGATCAACGTAAATCAGTTTCGTGCGTTTGCGCAGGAGCATTTGGCAAGCGAGCCGGATCAGGTCCGTCAGGAGGCTTTCAACATTTTCACGCTGCACTTTAGCTCGGGCGCACCGCTACAGGTGAAGTTGGACGAGTCGACGGTGCGTGCAGTAGAAATGCGTCTGAGGGACCGCTCAAGGAGCAGTAGCTTTGGAAGTGCTGCATCAAGTTCTGCGTCGAGTGGTGGTGGTGGGAGGGCAGCGAGTGTCGATGAGTTGGGTGCCGACTGCTTTGATCGGGCGCAAAACACAGTGTTGCGTCGGATGCGTGAGCGATATTTTCCTCGTTTCCAACGCAGCGACTTGTATCGGAATCTGCTGTACGATTTGGATCATGATGTTATGCCAAGTAGTGATGCGAGCAGTGCTGAGGACGAGAAAGGAAGGCCAGGGAGAAAGAGGAGTGTACGAGAGGCGGAAGAGGAGGAGGAGTCGGGGGAGGGAAGCAGGTCGATGGAGCTGACGCTCGCGTGTGAAGGGGACTCGGTGAGTGTTCATGACGGGACGGAAGGAGAAGAAGAGGGGAGCGAATTGTCGAGCAAAGACGACGACGAGGAAGAAAAGGCGATGGGGGTTGATGTGACAACTGACGACCAGTCGAGTGTGGTGTCTGGTGCATCGTCGGTGGCACGCGAGCGGGACGCGGAGGAGCGGGCGCAGGTTCAGGCGTCGTACGATCCCATTGGGGCGGCGGTGGTGCTACTGCGAGAGCAACAGGCTGTGCTAGACACGCTGATGGAGCGGGCGGAGACGCACGAGCAGGCACAACGGCTCATGGGACAACGTGAAGAGCTCGAGACGGAGCTGGTCCAACTGCTTGCTATGGTCGAAGAGCGACACGCCCACAAACAACTACAACAGCAAGTGAACGCACTGCAAGACAATCATCACATTGTGAGTGCGAGCATTGTCTCGAGCGAGCACGACGACGGCGGTGGAGTTCACGTGCGCGCCAACCGCATTCTGTACTTTATCCAGGTTGTGCGTGCTTCCACTGTCACGTCCTCTTCTTCCTCTTCTTCCTCCCCCGTCAGCCCTACGACGACTGGCTTTGTCGTGGCCCGTCGTCTTGCCGATTTTCGTCAGGCGCATCTCTCGCTTGCCGAAAAGTTTAAAAAGGTTCGTTTGTTGCCCTTTCCGTCGCCCAAAGAGGAGCTCCGGAACCCAAAGGAGGTACAAACTTTTATGAAAGCAAGAGAAAAGCGATGGGAAAATCTGATTTGTTGTGTAGTGTGAACGGACGCTGAACGACTGGCTCAACAGATTGTTGTCGGATGAAATACTGCGTGAATCGGAAGAAGTGCATCTGCTCCTGAAGATTGAGTCGGACGGTACGAAATAATTATAATATTTTTGGGTTTCCAAGAAAGAAACAGAAAGAAAAGATTGAGAGGGATTGGGAGAGAAAGAAGGAAGGAAATGACATTTATGCGTTGCTTGTACATAGGGATGTTGAGTGATCCGTCGCCAGGGCGGGACGGGGAAGAAGGGAAGATGGCAATGCGAAAGTTGGTGCGACGGGCGACGGAGAAACTGCAGAAGATTCGACGAGTAGCGCGGAACAACTCAGGAACTGCCAAAGAGAAGACAAGTAGCTATGGTCAGCAGCAGCAAATGCCTTACGGTGGAGTGCAGGAAGCGCCAGAGTTCATTGCTGAAGATAACGGGTTAAGAGTTGTTGTTCTTCTCTTTCTTTGTAATTCATTATTGTTTTTTTTTCTCTCAGGGTTGTGAGTGGATTGTTGGAACGAGAGCGGACGGAACAAAGAGCAAAACGACTTGTGGAGGAGAATAAGAAGAGGAAGAAGAAGGAACATGAGAAGAAGATGGAGGAACAAGAGGGAGGAAGAGAGAGCGGAGAAGGGTTTGATCGGGAAAATGCCCAGATTCTGTTGGATGCGCTTTTTGCACTGTTTGAAGAGGTATGAAAAGGCATTATAGTATTAATCATAATTATTATTATTATTTTGCTAAATTATTCTGACTATCATTTTTTGGTGTTGTATTGTAGGCGTTTGAGTTACGCTCGCGAAATCATTGGTTGAGACGCAAAGCATTAAATTTGACCCGACAGATTTTGGAGCAGTGGTATGGAGATGAGATCAACCGACGAGTAAGACACAAGAGAGAGAGAGAGGGGAGAATGAGCGTTCACTGATAGTGTGCTGTGTAGATTTTGGAAGAGTGTTATGCGCTGACGAATGAGCAAGCGATGTTATCGTACATGTCTCGGCTGAGCTCCTATTTGTTTCCCAATGGAACTGTGTTTGAGGGGCGGAGAGGAGTGATGACTGGCGATGAGCGGGAAGGGAATCGGGGTGCTGGGGCGGATGATGCGCGTGCGACTGCGCGTCTGCTTGTGCTGCACCGAGTGCCCGAGACGGCCCAGCGCATGGTGGGCCGTTTCAACTCCATCCACGGCGTGTCGCGCCTCTTTGACATGCTGCAGGATCGCCGCCTCAACAAGCACCTATTGTACAGTGCGCTCGATGCGCTGCTTGTTGCTCTGTTTCGTTGAGACAGACTTGAGTTTACAATAATAAAAAATATAAGATATTAATATTTAGAATTACAATACTAATTATTTATTATTATTAACGTTAAGACGTATAATTATTATTATTATTATTAATTATTGTTTTGTTTTCTAACTTTTGTTTTAAATTTTTTTAATCATTAATTAATAATGATTAATAATTTAATAATATTAATTTATTTTTAAATTAATTGATTATTGAAGATCACTTTTTTTCTTTGATTTTCCAATATGCACACCAACGTCCCAGTCACACTGCGCCACGCATCGACCAAGTCATACTTGGAGATCAAGGGCAAACACGTACATGGCACGCACGTCGCGGAGGCTGACGGTGTTTGTGGCGCTCCGTTTGTTTTCACACTCGGTAAGAGAATTCGAAGTGCGACTTCTCGCGCTTTTTTTCTCGACGTTTGACTGATGTTGCAATGTCGTCTGCAAACAGAGGTTGGTGATGCCCACAAGCACACTGTGACAATCAAGGCCTCGTCAGGACTGTATGTTGCAGTGACAGACAAGGGAGAGGTACGTGGGTGCTGAGCGAGACGTCACAACGAAAGAGTGCGAGAAATGGGTTTTGTATTTATTCTGTTACTCACAGATTCACACAAGCGCCAAACGCACCGAAGAGTGCCATTTCTCAACGCACGAGAACGAATCGGGCGACGTTGCCTTTACGCACACGTGTCACGGACAAAAACACGATCTTTTTGTAGATGCTCAGGGTACGACAGAGAGAAATGATACAATTGCGGATGAATTGATGTCTTTTCTGTGTGATAGGTCATCTCAAAGCGGAACATCGCAAACACGACGCACACACGAGCAATCATTTCTTTACAGTGGAGAAGGCAATTGGCAAGCAGTGAACCAACCCAATAACAATAAGGAATGGGAGGGCCGAGAGACCGCGATCTTTTGTACAAAGAAGAACTAAAATTTTCGAGAAACATCTATAGGAAGCACTGATCATTGAATGGTTCACAGCACTGATCACTAAATGGTTCACAGATTTCTCATTGTCTTTACTGTTTGCTTCCTCTTAAGGTCAATCAGTACCACTCAAGGCTCCATGGGCAGTCTCCGCCCACAGGACAAATGTCCACGGACGACACAATCTTTCCAGTGTCCGCGTCAATCCCCACCAGAAACAGGTCCGTATTCTATTTGCAACAAGTGGGGGATGAAAAAAAGAATGAATGCGCAAACGAGAGCCAAATAATGCGGAAGACGACGAGAGGAAGGGAGAAACAAAAAAACACGGAGAGAAAAACATACACAATTAAACGAGTTTTTGCGACTCAGAGGAGTAAGCGGCGTTAGATGCGTACCTTCTGGTTGTTCTTCTGAAGCATTGCATAGAGCACTCGTCCTTCCGTGTTCAGTGCACTGATTGATGAATTAATCACAAAGTATCCTATGTGTACACATTGTTTTATTTTATGATCAACTTGCTCTCTTTCTCTTTCTCTTTTGTACCGTCAATGTTTCCGATTTTAGTCACTTTGCCACTGAGACTGTTAAGACGGTTCAAAGTACGCTGAACGGGCTAAAACAACAAAAATTCAACGCGTTACACTTATCTCTGTAAAATAATAATAAAATAATATAATTATAAACATTTACCGAAGTTTCAAGACCGATGGAGAGCATTTGGTTGATTTTGTGGTCGTAATTGAGAGTGCCCAGATTGGCAGTGTTGTCAAAACTGAGTTTGTGCGCACCCGATTTGATATCAAAGGACATCAAATTGATGTGAACTGGTGTGGGGGAGTCAGTTTGTGTCGGGCTTGACATAATCATTGGCGTAAGTAGTGTACCTTCACCGCTTTTGTTGACTGCCAGCTGGACCCATTCGACACCGGCGGCCGGGTCGACGCCACTGGCACCTCCCAGCACATCAATGACGTCGTTGATCTTGGTGATCTCGCGCACTTTGCCCGTCTGGGGCGACACAGAGAGAATGTGATGCGGAGCTGTGCCCAACACACTCTCGCGACCTGTTTGTGTTCAAAAAGCACACACTTTGAGTGAGCCACAAGGACGGCAAACATGAATACACACAGACAATGGCGCATACCCATCATGATCAGTTCGTCCGTGGCCGAGTCGTAATCAAGCACTTGTCCCACTCCAACCAGCATCTACGCAAAAACATCGGTATCACAACACTGGAGGCGTGCGGCGAGTTCGCTCGAAAGCCACGTACACCACTGACGATCGGGACGGGGATTTCGCTGACGACCGCGCCTGTTTCGAGGCTGAGGCCGACAATAGCGTCGACATTCGTCGTGAGGTTCAGCCCAACAAAGTAAAACACGCCGTTTTTCGTGTCAATCGTCGACAGCTGCTGCGCCTGCGCCTCGTATGCAACAGGAGCACCGACGGGTGTCATGGCACCGGTGGAAGGGCTCACCCTAACAGGAGGTTTGTCGACTGTCGTTTGTTTTGAGTGTTATTCTCTTACCGGATGAGCTCGACTTTGTCGTTGAGACCGTACAGTCCACTGACAGCACGCATAGGCATGGAAAACGCTGCAGCAGCGACAGCCAGAAGGATCAATGTGGTGCGCATAACAAGAAAATCGATAATTTTTGTTTTGTTTTTGGGGTCAGATATGTTTCAGTTTTGTTAGTTTTAAACACAGCTCTTGATTCTAATTTTTTCTTACTCAGATTATTTAACAGTTTGCGACGGTCTCACTACTCTATGAGATTATTCGGCTCCCTTCTCGTACTGGCGCTGCTGTTGTGTGGCTCGTCTGGCGAGTATGAAAACGAAACTTCAAAAACAAGAAAAGCGTACTTATCAATCTCTCCTCTTCCTCTGAGTAGAGTGGTCATTGAGCATGACATGGACGGAAGCATGGCGCTGAAACCGTCGGGCGCGCGCGTAGAGGTTGAGAAGGGCGTTGTTGAGTGCGACGCAGTGCAACTGCCCAAACCCACCTCAAACCCGACGGGGGGCGCGTCCGATGCGACCATAAGCATCACTGGCGAAGACCTGAAGTATCTGAGAGACACGTACGTGCTGCGCTCTCTTTCCTTTCCCTGTGGAGTCTCTCTTTGTGGTTTATTCTTTGCACTTGTAGTCTTGACGCATTGACTGATCGCGCGACTCTGTTGCGAACGCGACTGCAACATCTCCAATCCTTGGGTGGAACCGTAGGCCAAGTGACATGTCTTAATGGAGGCACCTCTCTACCGCCATACACCTGCGATTGAGCGTCATGTGTAGATCGATCGAATACACACTATGCAACTTGATTAATATAATAATTCTTTATTTTGTTATTCGATGAAACGTCACTTTGAGGATGTCTCCGCGTCATCCCCAACACCTCCGTCGACGACTGTAGCATCATCCTCGTCTGAACGGGCGCGTCAAAAACAACGCTTCGAGCCACTAGGGCTGTGCCAAGAGTGTAATCAAGCGCGTGCCAACTACCGGTTCGTATAGCTCGCTACGCCTGGCGTTGTCTCACTCCCTTGCATGGCAGGTGCCCTGGATGCTACTGGCAAGCGTGCTCGGGAGCGTGTCTCAAGAAACACAAAGGGTCGTGCAAAGATGTGTTTCAGCCGAGTGCGTTTGTGCCGCTGTCGCAGTTCCACGACGGCACACTGTCCAGCGACATTGACCTACTGCAGCACTTCGCACGGGCGACGCGGGCCGACACGCTCTTTGTGCAGCAGCAGCAGCAGTTGCAGGAGCAATTGGAGAAGCGGCGTCACAAGGAACAGCGAAGCAAGGTGTCTGCGTCGTCCTACGCAGGACTGAGCACCACACTGCGCAAGGTTGTACAGGCGGCCCGTGAACGACACATGGAAGTAGGGGTGATGCCCACCGGGATGAAACGACACGAGCAGAACCGCTCGCGCGTGCTCCACGGCGGTGCGCTCTCGTGGACCGTCGAGTTGGTCTGTCCCGACGCCCGACTCATTGTCGACCGTTTCGACGAGCGACGCACTCTGCGCGAACTCCTCTCCAACACGCTCAATAACAATGATCACATTGACAACACAACCGGCAATCGACTGCTCTTCCGAAAATGGTTTCAAGGTGAACCGAAATACAAAATAATTATGAATTATTATAGTAACAACTCTACATGTCTTTCTTGTCTGTGTTGTGACTCAGATGGAAGCAAAGTAACCTGCCACGTGCTGCGACGACCGTCGCCTGCACACAGGCGGCGGTATCACTGTGTGGCAATGGACGTGCCATTGCGCACTGCTCTGCAACACATCAATGTCATTGAGTTTCCCACGTTGGAGTTTGCTTCAAGTGATGCTGAGCGCTCTGCGTTTCCCACTGCGAGTGATACGGAAGACAAGGAAGACGACGACGATGACAACAACGACGACGACGACGACGAAGAGAGTGCGGAGTCGAGCAGTGGAGAAGACTCAAACTGAACTCGTGTAATAATTATGTTTGTATTCAATCTTAGGACATATATATATACTTGCAGAAGTCAAAGAAGAACATCTGTCCCGATAAAGAGAGAACTGATGATAGTAACCTGTACTTAGTAGTACTCTTGGTAGAGAGAGTGGGACACACATGAAATTGTACTGTACAGAAACATTGTTGCGTCATTGTTTATCTGTCGCTGTGGTCGCTCTCGTGCGCGTCCTGCTGTTGTTGCTCCTCACGGATCTGACGGGCCTCAAATTGCAGGGGAGCGGGGTTGGATCGTCGGAAGGTGCGGTGGCGGCGGCGGTCCTGTACGTCCCAGCACGTCTCGTCGGATGAGAATTCTTGCGCAATTCGAACGCCGAATCGCTCGACGGGCTGCGGGGCGACCGGCAAAGGGTCCTTTCGCACGATCCCTAGGGCCCTGGCATGTGACTTGGAGCGTGGAAGGCGGTGCTTTCCGCCTTGGGCTCCCACAGGGCGAGCGTGGTCTGAGTTGATCGTAGGTCGACCCTCCGCGCGACTGCCCTTGAGTCCATTCAATCGGTCGCCTTGCGCCATGGAAAAGTGCCCATATGTCTTCCCCATAATGTAGAAAGAATTACTAGTGTGAGCAGTGTCTAGTGTCTAGTTGTCTGTGTGAGTGTCGAGGGAGTAAAAATTGTGAAATAGAAAAATAAATTTATTAGAGAATTGGGAAATAACATCTCAATGATGTTCTGCGAATGTAGTGCTTTGGCAGCTGGGAATGAATTTCCAATTCAAGTGTACAGGTGTGTGCGATATTGACTGTATCGCGCCAACTTGAAACTTGAAAGTGATGAAACGTCACAGTTCTGAGTTCACTGCTGACTTAATTGGAATGGGCTACATAATATTATTATTTTTATGTTTACGTTGCATTACAAAAATTATTACTATACAAACCAAACTGAAAAACGTATTGTTATTCACCCTCATCCTCATCCTCATCCTCATCCTCACCCTCGCCTGCAACCTGTCGAGATTGACGACGAAAAAGACGGCTTCGTCGACGGTCCTGGACCTCCCAGACCTCGTCAGTGGGCGTCGCCCATCGAATGCGCAAAAATTTACTCTGGGTCTCGGCCAATGCCACCACACGATCGACAGGCTGCGCAGGCGTCTCCTTCTCTCGGCGACGAACACCAAGGGCCTTGGCATGTGACCAGGATCGTGGGAGGCGCAATCGTCCGTCAATGCGCACAGCCTGGTCTGAGTTTAGCCAAGGTCGATCACTCTTGTGCGATCGACTCCATCGGTCCCATGTGTACCGCTCGGCTTGGCGGAAGTGTCCGTAGGTCTTGCCCATTGCAGTGTGTTAAGTAGGGAGTGTAGGAAGGAGACACGGCAGACAATGAAAAAAGAGTGTTGTGTGGTCGAACAAGTCAAACGGTTATTACTTTCATAATAATCATGATGACCAAAATCTATTAATACAATAATTATTAAATTATTTATTTTATTTTTTTAGTTGTACAAAGTATCAATGGGTTCATGCCATGACCAGTAACACGCTAAGGAGTCGCAACCGACACATATCATCGTACACAAATTAAAAGAGATGTTTCGAGTTTTACTCGCAGTAGACTGCGTCAAAGAGAACAAGTGGCTGCCGAGGCGCATTGACACTGAGGTACTTGATAAAACGCATGGCAGGAGGCACACGAAACACAAGCGACAGCGTGTTTTCGGCGGGGAGCACCGAAAGGAGCTCCTCAGTCTCTTCAGGCGACGCATACGAAGTGTAGCCGCCACTCTCACTGTCCCACACTGCATCACTTTCATCATCATCATCCTCCTTCTCTGCTGCTGCACCCTGCATCCCACACAGCCCATAGAGGACTGCATCAAGTCGCTCCCTGGCCTCTGCTCCGTCATGCATCAACGTGTAGTCCCCACCCGCAAAACACGCCACAGCCGCAGTGCACTGAGTCAGGTCCAGACCTGTCAGCCGGTGAAGATACCCCACAAACACAGCACTTGTCAGAAACGCATACATTTCGCCAATGGGGCCATCGCGGGTGTTCCTCAAGCTAGAGAAAAGGACAAACAGAGTGAGATGCAAAAGCCCAGTGCACACGTCATTGTTGTCATTGCTACGTGTGAAAGTGTTGGCGTTCAGGCGACCCTTCAAGAGCCCACTGGGCTGTGTCGGGGTGAGAGTTTCCATCCAGAGTCGCTTTGAAGGCGGTGTTGAGCGCATGCGCTCGTGCGGGCAAGAGGAAGTCGCAGAGTTGGCAACTCGAAGTGGACTCAAAGAGACGACGAATCTTCTTGACACTGCGCGCGACTGTGTAATCACTGCTGATCCACGACGACAAAACCACATCGGGATCTATACAACACATCCATTTGCACGATGAGTAAAAGAAGAAACCGGGCACAACACACTCGCATTGTAAACCAGACCTTGTGTGAGGTTCGCATGGGGCAGAGCGAGAGCGAGCGGCGTGTCGTGACTGACAGGCGATGTGCTCTGGCGCGGTCCATGAAACCAGCCTGTGATTGACAGACGAGGACGCTCCGTCGAGACTATTTCGGCAACGCGATGCCATGATCTGCGGGACACTTCAAAAATGACCAACTAAGAAGAGAGAACAGAAATCGCTGAGAAGGATTTTTGTTTTTTTTTGTTTTGACGCACTTGATTCCATTTAGGAATGATTGCATGCGCTGCTTGAGCAAGAGGACGTCCGGCGTCATCTGTGCCAAACACCTCGAGTGCACCACCGTCGTCGGCCGAGTAGTCTTCGTCGACGAGATACAACACATAGGCATAGCGTCGCGTCTCCAACTGATCGTCGTGACAGAGCAAATGATCGCCACGTCCGTAGAATGCAAAGAATCCATCAACACGGTGTTTGTCCACTGGAACACCCCCAGAGAGATCGCGCACCCATGGACGGACACGGTCCTTCATAAAGGTGCGCAAGTCGGTGATGATGGCCGCTTCACACTCGCTCTCGTCCTCCTCCTCGTCCTCCTCCTCCTCCTCCTCCTCGTCGTCGTCATCATGGATCGCCTGCCGAGTGACGGGACCCGCCCAGAGGTCTTGAGGCGACTGGTGAAAGTGGTAGAGGTCGTTGCACTTGGGAACAAGCGGCAGCTCAAGGATGGCGTCTCGAGCGTCGCGCAGCAGCGCTTCGTCGGCGAAAAACGACGAAATGACGCAGATGGGAAAGGGATCGCGGATGACACGGACACCGTCGAGGGGCGTCGCAGTGGCAGGCGTGCCTGGGGTGGCGCGTGAGAACACCTGGGCAATCTGGTCGACGTGCTTCTCAACACGCTCGCGAATCGCCCACGCCACGCTGCTCTTGGCCTTTTTCTTTGCGCTGCGACCCGATTCATCATCCAGGCGACCGCCCTTTCGTCGAGGGGGCATGTCAATACTATTTTGTTATGAGTACTACTTCAAAGTTAAAATGAATAAGTAAAATAATTTCAATCTCAAATGTCCATTTCACACACACGCACACAATTTCTTTGTTGATTTTCTGATGAGCGTCAAGTTTTACTACGATCTATGTTGTCCCTTTGCCTACATGGCGTCCAAGCGCGTCTCGGTGATGCTGCCGGGTGTTGCGGTGCACTGGACGCCCGTCTCGCTTGGCTTCCTCTACAAGCACACGGACGCGCCGCAAGGAAAGGACGGCAGTGCCAGTGATGTGATGCCGGCAGTCAAGAAGGCCTTGGCAGCGGCCGATCTACGCAGAGAGGTGAACTGTTTTTACTTGTTGAGTGTGTTGTGTTGTGTTGTGGTCTCATTCTCTCTCTCTCTCTCTCTACCACTTTGTTTCTCTCTCTCTCTCTCTCTCTGTCTCTCTCTGTCTCTCTCTGTCTCTCTCTGTCTCTGTCTCTCTCTCTATCACTTTGTTTCTTTCTCCCTCCTCTCTCTCTCTCTCTCTCTCTCTGTCTCTCTCTGTCTCTCTCTGTCTCTGTCTCTCTCTCTGTCTCTGTCTCTCTCTCTCTCTCTCTCTCTCTCTCTCTCTCTCTCTCTCTCTCTCTCTCTCTCTCTCTCTCTCTCTCTCTCTCTCTCTCTCTCTCTCTCTCCCTCCCTCTCTTTCTCTTTGTTTGTTTGTTTGTGTGTAGGGTCTTTCAAGGGAGTACCGTTTCTCGTCACAGAGGTATAAATGTCTCTGTCTCGTTCTATCACTTTCACTTTCTCTAATACTCTTTTATTGCCCTGGTAGTTTATGCAACGGGGCTCGTTGAACCGTTTGCTGATGGATAGTAGTGTGGAGCTGGACTGGGAAATGCAAGTGCGGTTTGCATTGGATGCGGCCAAAGGAATGCGCTTCTTGCACGGACTGACACCTGAGCGGATTCATCGGGACCTCAAGAGCCCTAATTTGCTTGTGAGTGATCACTGGGTGGTGAAAGTGAGTGACTTTGGAACATCGCGGATCACGGAGATGATGGGACAGCACGGGGCGACCGAGGGCAACGGAAGCAAGGGGCGCAGTGAGTCTGCGACATCAATCGAGGTCAGTGGGCTGTCACGGACCATCAAGGGCCTGGCAGCTGCGTCGAGTAGTAGTAGCAGTGCAAAGGATGAGTCAATGTACCGTGTGATGACACAGGGAGTGGGCACGCTTCTGTGGCAGAGTCCCGTAAGAATTTTACACAAAATATTTCTCACAATGGGACTTACTTGTGTATGCAATAATTATATTGTTAGGAGGTTATTCAGTCGCAGGTGTATGGCTCAGCGGCCGATGTGTATTCTTATGGCATTATCATGTAGGAGGGCGATAAGAATATTTGCAACTGATCCTGCCTGACCTGTAAAATGTGTTTTCGACTCATTTTTGTTTAGGTGGGAGATTATGTCTCGAAGACTGCCCTTTGAGCACTATGCAAGTCCGTTTGATGTTGAAGCGGCAGTGCTGCGCGGGGAACGACCGGCTGTGTCGATTGTGTGGCAGAGTGACTATGCGCAGCTCATGACAGCGTGTTGGGCAGCGGATCCCGCAACACGGCCCACGTTCAAGGAGATTGTACGTCAACTGGATGCGATTCAGGAGGTTGCAGAGCCCATTGAGCGACGCACCACAAGTGCCACGGGCGATGCGGTTTATGTCGATGATGATATTGGTGCTGATGCCTCCGAGGCGTAATAATGTAGTATTGCATAATGTATACACAACAATCAAATAATAATATTATTATTATTAGTAGAATAATGTTGTATTGAAATAATAAAGAAGACTACTTCCCCTTCTTCTCCTCCTTGGTCCATTCAGGGGCGGCACTCTTACTGAGCTTCTTCTTCTTCTTGTCCTTCTTCTTGTCTGCGTCGACCTCACTTGCCGACGCATCCTTCTTCTTCTTCTTGGGCTTCTTGCCCGCCAGGTTCTGCAGCTGCTTGGCCATGTAGTAGGGCTTCTCGTCGCTACCGTCGTTGCGCTCGAGATCCTCCAGGAAGCACAGGAATACAGTGTCAACTGCAAGAGAGAGAGAGAGAAAGTAACAAAGTGATAGAGAGAAAGTACGCACAGTGAGTTAGCTATGAGAAGTTTTGTTTGAGGCGTGCATACTGGCCATGTCAAAGGAGCTGAAGACGACGAGCGCACAGAACCAGGCAAAGATGCCAATGATGATCACAGGCACAAGGTAGTAATTGTATTCGGCCTGTTTCGACCGGAAGAAATAGTACGCCAGGAAACCAGTAATGGCAGTCATAGCCAACTGAAAACAAATAAAGAGTGGTCAGAGAGAGAGAGAGGAGGGAGAAAGAAGCAAAGTGACAGAAAGGAGGGAGAAAGAAACAAAGTGATAGAAAGGAGGGAGAAAGAAACAAAGTGATAGAAAGGAGGGAGAAAGAAACAAAGTGATAGAAAGGAAGGAGAAAGAAACAAAGTGATAGAAAGGAGGGAGAAAGAAACAAAGTGATAGAGAGAAAGAGAGAGGTACAGTACAGTGAGTAAAATAGCTAGTACCTTAGACATGAATATGACAAAGGCGCCGACACGATCAACGGCAATGGCGCGGAGGATGTTGCGGGCGAGCAGCTTGAAGGCGCGCCATGCCGCACGACAGAACCCATACCCATAAACAGCAATTTCAATGTACGCATTCTAAGAGAGAGAGGGAGAGAGAGAAAGGAGAAAGAAACAAAAGACAAAGAAGAATGAAACAAAGTAAAAGAGAGAGGGAAGAAACGGGATATCAGTTGGAGAGGGTGATTGTGAATGATACTGGCTTCCTTGCTTACTCTGTTAAGGTACTTGATGAGCTTCTCAAGACACCAGAGACAGCACTGGACAATGCAAATGACCCACTTGAGGATCATGTTGCGACGAGCGTGTGTCTTGCGGGCAACGTACTCGAGGAGCACACGCACGGTCTGGATGACGGCAATAATGAACGATCCCAGTGCCAGTGAGCCCATGTGGTAGAAGAAGGCTCGCTTGACACTATTGGTGATGGGGCTCTTGACCGTCTGTGTGTGAGAGAGAAGACATAGGATAAGTCGCCGTGAATGAGTCTCCACAGTCTGAGAAACAGTGTGTGACACAAAAACAAAAATATACAAATAAAAAACGTCTTGATCATTGCACAGAGACAAACAAGGCCCTGACGTACACACGCACACACACACATACACGAGTTTTACACTTACACTCTTGTCGCGGGTCCAGTACCAGCCGGCAATGGCGCCTGCAATGACAATCTGACCCCACGCAGAGACGAGGTTCAGTGTCCAGAAAAACCCAAACAAATGGTACAGAATCATTCCCTAAAAACATGCAATGGGAATTATTGTCTCGCCCCAGACTTTTTTTTTTTCATACCTTGAGAGTGAGATCGGATGAGTACTCGTTGAAGACACAGTCACCGCCAGGAGTGCTGCAGGGGGCAAGGGAGGTGCTTGTGTTGAAGTAGGTGGGGGTGCCGCTGGTGACAAGGTAGGCGCCGACAAAGACAAAGTAGGCGAGCCAGGCAAACTGTAGGAGAAGCACAACGAGGGGCCAGAAGCCGAGGAAGGGCATGGAGCGCGTTGCCTTAGCGGCCTCCTTGACGACCCGCACGGCAATGCGAATGCGCTTCATAAAGAAGATGAACAGCAGCAGGACCACCACGAACACAATGCATGCTGCAATCGCAAGACCAAGGTATGTCCATTCTTGGTATTGTGACACCTACGTGTGCACAATGATTTAAAGATAGCGTTGGGATTGTTTTGGGTTTACGTTGAGAGAACCCCACATTTGAGGATTTGTTGCATTGTCAATCTGCGCCTGTTTCCACTCGATGTAGCCTAGAATAGCGACGGCGGCTGAGCCGGCGAGGGTCGCGAGCATTGAGATATAGACCATGTAGCCGGCGATGTAGTTGAGAAGGAAGAGCCAGACGTAGCAGAGGAGGAGAGCGAGCGCACACCCCGCTGCAATGTAGCCCCATCCCGCTTGAAGATCTTGAAGGACCTTGTCGGCGTTGGGGACCGAGTTGAGGACGTTGTAGAAGATGCTGACGTAACCTTGCAGGTCCGAGAGACTCACAACAATGTCGACAGCCGAACCGGCCTGGTACGTCATGTTGACGAAAACAGACAGGTCAGGCACGCATCGTCCTAGCATTTGAATACTGGGGACCAGGTATGGTGGACATTGTTCGTCTATGTACAAGAAGTAAAAAAGATGTTTTGTTTTGTTTTTGTTTGTTTGATTTTTTTTTTGGAGGAGACATCTGGGATAGAGGCCTCTGAAGTGCGATGCGAATAAACGCAATCAAAATAAAAATTGGAAAATCGAAAACGAAAATTTGGAGGGGAGGGCGGTTCACGTACTGTCAATGGCAGTCTGCAGCTCACTGTTGTCCGTGGGCGTGACCAGATAGTCACAGTAGGGATCGGCAAGGGCGGCGGTGAGGGAGCCGCCTGAGACAAGGTTTACATAGAGGGTGTCGGGGCAGGTGGCAACACAGACTTGAAGTGAGTCAGCGCAGTTGGGCAGATTGGAAATGCCCGACACGGCACACTGGGTAATGTCGAGGATCATCAGGCTGTTCTTGTTGCGCAGATCAAGGTGGGCGGCCGAGCCGTAGTACTGGCCGCAGAGACGGCCGTTTGAGTCGGTGGGAGTGAGCAGACGACGCGGATCGCCGTTCTTAAACCCAAACCCAGCCACAATCGCCATGCCGACCATGTACGCAATGAAAATCAACAGGCACGGCACGTCGTGGCATCTCCTTTTGTCCAGCGGACCCTGTAGTGGACACAAACCAAACGATTTTGTGCGTTAATTCAGCGATGAAAAAAAAAAAACCGTCAACACAGACACAATGAGGTTTTTTTTAGACGCGACTGTTGTCTCTTGTTTGCTCTTCGCAAACGCGTCATTCGCACCCAACGACAAACGCAATGCGCGCAATACGCACGTGGCAAGCAACACACACCACACCGCCCAAGGCCCACCGTCCAGACCTCCTCCAAAAGGGCCTGGCAGCGACTTTTTTTTTTTTTTTTTTTTTTGAAAACACGGAAACGTCATTTCAATTCGTTCGCTTCCGTCTAAAAGACGGTATTATCGCATCCGACGACTGTACGTCGGGCCACACACCCCCACGGCAAACACAGGACACACGCGAGAAGGGGCCCATGCATAGCAGCAATGCCATAAACGAGTCGGTTCCTCTCTTTTTTGGGGTAAATATATACACAAAAGACTCGTTTTGGTCTTTACCTTGAAATTAGCGTCGTAAGCGATGGGTTTACCATGCTTGCCAGCCTTGATCTCCTCGGCAATGGCCTGGTCGTTGGGGTCTTCGTATTCGTCGCCGTCTTCGCCATCCAACGCGTTGAGTTCGATTTCGTCTTCCGACTCCTGCATCGACTTCTTCTTCCCCATTCTTGAGTGTACTACGACGATCTAGAGGCGTGTGCAAGAAAACAAAGGGCGTTGTAGATCACAGTCAAGGGGAGTTGAATAAAATTACTTTTTTTTAGACAGTATTAGTCTTTCTTTCTTTCTTTGCTTCATGGAGCCCGGCACGGTGGTTGTTCCATCGCGATCACTACGCGATCTCATTGACTACGCCGTTCAAAAGTCTTATGATGCGTTGCAAACGTTGGTCGAAGTGTACGAACAAAAAAAAAAAAAGCGATTGCAAAGTCCTTCCCCTGTGCCCTCTCTCCAGCCCATTGACCACCACCATCACCACCACCATTTAGAAACCCGCGTCGGCAGGACGCGGAGAGGAAGGCGGCGTTGCTGGAGTACGCGGAGACGACGCGACAGCGATTCCTCCGTCTGCTCGTTGCCCTTTTGTGGACGCAAGATCGCGCTGAAGACGCCCGCAAAGCGCACCGCCTTGCGGGGGTTCTCGGTGCACGGTCCATGGTGTTCACACGGGCCGCCGACGAAGCCTACGTGCTCCACACACGGCTGGAGAAGGCGCGAATGCCTCCCTTTGCGATGACCGTTGCCACCGACGCCCTCTCGACCGGCTGCTACAATCGCTTGCCGTCCATCCTGTCCGAGATTGCCGGACCATCGTCGCTTACCGCCGACGAGCGCACTCTGACGCTTGCGCGACTCAGCGATCACATTCGAGGCATTCTCATTGCACATCTCAACGCTCTGCCGCCCTACCTCACCGACATTCGTGTGAACGCTGGCTGCCTCCGCGTAAGTGTCGCCGGAGAATTCGAGGCTCTGCTCACCCTGCGTTCACCCGACGATCCATGGCTTCTTCTGGACATCGGCTTTCTCATCCATGCGCCCATCTTTGCCGCACAAGGTTCTGCCGGCTCCACCTCGTCCATGCTCACCACGCCCACCCTTGAGGGTGCCCAGCCGGTGCAAATTACCGACAGTCAGCGTCACTATCTTATGCAACTTGCTCAACACGCCATTGTCGAGGCAACACGCAACCATAGCGTCGACACGGACGGTCACGATGACACGACGCACGTCGGCGTCGCACTCAATGCCCTCTATGATTTGCTTCACAGCTTTTGTCAACGCGTTCAGCTGGACGTACTTGCTGCACAAGCGCGTCAGCTGGAACGGCAACGATGGCACGACCAAGTGCGTGTCGAGTACGAGGCGGGGAAGCAGCTCACGCTGACCTTTTGGCGTCGCTATCAGGTGCAATTGGCGGCACTCTATCGCGAGCAGCAACTCGCCAAACTTCAGGCGTTGGCAACGTCGACGAGCCGCGAGGGTTCGGGACTGGCTGTTCATCTTGAGAATCAAAGGAAGGCACTGCAACAACACGTTCCGGGTGTGTGGGTGCGCGTAAGCGTGCCCAGCGACGACGCCCGTCGTCCCCTCACCATATCCCACTCCCCTTCCCTCTCGGCACAGCTCCTTCAACGCAACATGAGCCCTGCGTATCGTCGCTCAGATTCGCTCCTCTCTGCACACGCCCCTCTCTCGTTGCTCGACGTCGAGGGGCTCTTCCAGCGCGCCATCGACTTGCAGGCGTACGCTCGCGTCGAACAGCTTGCCATTGCCCTGCGTCAGTCGGATCTGTTTGACGACCCTTCCGACGTACGTGTGCTCTCCGCTAGCCATAGCGGCAGTGATGCCGACAACAACAACGACGAAATCAGTAATAGTCGCATGGACACAAGCGAGGGAGAAACGAAGCGAGGGGTCAGCGCTGCAGCTTCTGCCGGTGCCAATGTGCGTCTTCAGGTGCGCTATCGACACACGAGCATTCGCACGGCCGCCGCACAAGCTCTTGCGCGCGCCTCCACCAACGCTCATTACTCTGTTGATTCTGCCACCTCCGTATTGCATCTCACCAACGACGGGTGTCATCTCATTGTTTGTGTCGATCCGCCCTCGGGCAACCTACTGACCAATGTAGACGCAGACGAGCGTGACCTGAGCGCCATGCTCAATAGCAGCGCCTCACCCGCCAATGCCGTTTGCAAAGTTGTAACACTCCTCCGTGAGCGAGCTCGCATCAACGAAGCACGTGCCGTTGCGCAACTAGCGGGTCTGGGCGAGCGCTCAGCCACCGGCGTGACACCTCCCTCGGGCTTCGATCTGCTTCTTTCGCTCCCGTCTCTTCCGGGTCTCTTCCTTGCCTGTGGTCATGTCCACGATAACGATGAGCCCGACGACTCTACCAAAGACACTGTTTCCATGTCTCCTGTTGCTTGGCAGTCTGTCTGTGCACCTCCGTACGCTGCCGTTCGCGTGGCTCGTGCCGCAGATACCCATGTGGGTGGCGCTCCCAAGTGTACAGTGCTCTTTGACGTGTCGCCCGTCGACACAAGCTCGCAAACTCCTGTGAGTGTCGCTCAGGCCGGGTTCCTTTGCATGCAGCGACTCGCGGGTCATCTTTTGCGCGACTGTCTTATCAACGCTGGCTGTCAGGCACGCCTCGTGGACCACGACAGTCCCCTTGTCAACTCGCCAGCGTCACATCCCTCGCCCTCCTCTGCCAATCTTGCATGTAACGTCCTCATTGGAACCATGCCCAAACATGACTTTGCCCAGCTTGAATTACAGTCGCGCGTGCGCAATGCGCGCGCCTTTATCTCATTGGTGGGTCTTGAGTGGCACTGGAGTGTCTCGCTTGAGCTTGACAACCATACGTCGCCTCTGACACTTCGCTACCGCGGCGCGCCCATGTCACCGCAGGCGCTGCTCAACGAGTGGCGTGCCATTGCTCGCATCGAGTACCTTCGCACGCGTGTGCCATCGGATGTTGCAGTGACGGTCAACACCCGTCTCCATACGCTGCAACTGGACGTGGATGGCCGTGCGTTACATGTCGCTCTCGATGGGCAACGCGACGATAGTCAGTGTACGGTGGTGGCCTTCGGCAGTGGCACGACGATGAAGTCGTCATCGAATACCGCCATGGATGTTGATGGTGGCGCAGTGCCCGATAGTGCCCTTGTAAGCACATTTGCACGCGAACTCAATCGTCGTCTGAACGAGCTTGTCAGCGACTCGACGGCGCACAACGACGGCAACAACAACAATGGCGTACCGTTGAACATTGTGGCACTCATTGAGCATGTGCGTGAGATTCGCCATCCATGGGATGCAGTGGTGCGGTTCTTGCGTGAGTACTACTGCACCAATGGTAGTAGTAGTAGTAGTAGTAGTAGTAGTAGTAGTAGTAGTAGCAGTGGTGGTGGTGGTGGTGGTGGTTTATCCTCAGTGATGGTGCGCAGTGTACGCTCTTGGTCACTGAAGCTTATGGACTTTTCGCGTGCCCTCAATGTGTTTGTGGTGCCCACCCAACGACCCTTTAGCTGCTGTCTCTCCTTGGACGACGATCCCACCGGTCTGGCCACGCCCGAGAAGTTGGCGTCCACGGTGCCGGCACTGGTGGCATACCTCAAAAGCGGTGATTCGTCGTCGGCAGCCGATGCGGCGTCGCCTCAGCGACCGCGTAAGTTTGTGCCGTCCGCACAGCTGTACGACGCTCTGGTGAGTGTGCGCCACTGTGTGCGATGGGACTGGCTCACGTCCAATGTGCTCTCGCTCGTCAGGGAACTACCCAAGGACGCACTGCGGTGCGTGCGACAAGCCAATGCGCTCACTATTACCGAACCCATGTCGGGTGTGCAGGCAACGCTGCGTGGTGGACCCGACATTGCCCCGTTTCTCGAGCACTTTGAAGGCACGGCGGCCATGCACGCTGACGATGGCGCACTGCTCGCACGACTCTTTGAGCACAACATTCTCGCTGCGTCTGCCTCCGAATCCACTGCCTGTGCCTCACTGCGTGCCTTTCTACGCCTCCTCACGGCACCCCCTGTGCTTCTTGCCTCTCTCGTTGGCTGCTTGCGCGCCCACACCCCTCGTGTCGCTCTTCTATTTGTCGCGCCCTCTGTCGTCCCGTCGCCCGCCGACCAGATGGCCACGCGCTACCTGCCCCAAGAAGGTCACACCGCCATCGAGGTGGTCACTGCCGACCCGCCACGCATCCGCTGTCTTCTTCAAATCACCGCCGAGGACGACAACCAGATTGTGCTTCCCGTGTCGATGGCCATCGACAACTCCGTCGACCTGTGGCGTCCTTCCTCAGCTTCGCTCCTCACCCCTTCCCTTCAGGGTGCTGCTGCAGTGCTCCGCGAAACCGCGAACGAAGGACTCTCGGCCGCAACGAAACGTCTTCTCTTGCTCAAGAGCACGCAGCTGCTGCGTTAATAACAATAATAATTTATTCTGTTATTTTTGTACACCTTTATTTTGTCATTTCACACAATTTTGCGAAGAAAAAAAAAGAAGATCATTATATTTTGTGAAGGAAAAGGGGAACGACAAAAAAGAAGAAACATGCAAAATAAATAACGTTGTTATCCACTCCGGCGGCACGATTTGCAACAACGACAGGAAAGTGCAAAGAAGATACACTTTCGTTTAGGTTTGTTTTTTGTGACCGTTTTTAGGTCTTTTTTTTTCTTTTTATTATTATTATTATTTTTGTTCTTTGTCTGACGTCATTAATAAATGGCTTGCATATCAATTAATTAGCCAGATTCGTCTGCTTCACGCGCCAAACGAGACATTTGCCGGTTCCAACGGGGATGGAGTCTCCAAGGTTGTGCTGCATTTGGCTAGCATAATCAGTGCGAGACGTCCCCGCGAAGGTGGAGGAATCGCCAGCGAAAACGGAGCAACCATGGCTTGCCGCATCGTTGAAGCTGTTGTAAAAGGTGCTGATGCGGATCGAGCTCGTGGATTTCGTTGCACTGTCATTGCAGTTGATACAAAACAAACAAAAGTTTAATAAGAAATTATAATAATAATAATTATTATTATTATTAGTATGAGTATTATTAAAGCCCTTACACAAATGTAATGTAATTATCGTCATTCGCCAAAGAGTTAACATTTGCGGTCTACGAAATAAGTATAATAAAATTAGGAGAATAAAGAGAAAATTTAATAAATAAATTAAGAATAATAATTATTATTAGTATTATTATTATTATTATTATTATCTGCGTACAAAGAGTTCGACAAGGAAGATGCTGCTGGTCACAGACTTCACCGATGTCGTCCAAGAGCGCCCCTGAGTGTCACCACTGTCGGAGTAGTCGGCGACAACAGTGTCGACGCTATCGCCTGGGTATTGGTAATAATAATTTATAATAATAATTGTTAGAAGAAGAATACAGCCCATTTATTAAGAGTAATAATGATTATTATAAATTGGACAATAATATTGTCTTCTTCTTCTAATTTTATCATAATTTAATTATTATGAACGTCTTTTGAAGGGAAGCTTACAAACAAGGCTAACTTGGCAAAAGTTAGGCGACTGAGCTTGCACCCGAGTGGCACAAAGAAGAGCAGCAAAAATGAGCACAGCCACCTACACCAAGTGAAGACAACTTAGTGATTAAAACATACCGATTAATATTATTATTACAGAAAAATACATCCTAATTATTCATGATGCAGTTAGTCAGTTACCAGGATATACAACAAAAAGCACAAGTGTAATATCTTATGATATATTTTTAGTAAAATCGTCCCGTGGGTTACAATTCCGTTAAATTTCCACTCACATTGGTAATTTAGGTAAAGAAGTTCTTTGTACGTATTATTATTACTCAGACAATAACTGAGTGCTGATACCAACCGGTGGCAAAGCACAAAAGAAAGTAGAAGACGAAGAATACAACCCATTTATGAATGATACAGTCACCACACAAAAGGGAAGTATAGAAAGGTCATGGGAAGGTCATAGAAAAGGAAACAGAAGAAAAAAAAAAAGAAAAAAGAGAAACCAAACGAAAATCGTACACTACCTCCCAGAAAGATGAGTGAAGAAGAGTGTACGAAGGACGTGGGGAGGCACATGTAGACACTGTGCGACAGTCCGAAAGCTATTCGGTATCTTTTTTTTTGATTGTATAATTTTTTTGGAGAAAAAAAAGAACAGAACGGACGAAATGGGCCATTTCACGGACGACTATGGCCACGTAGAGGATGAAAAATGCAATGCAGGTGAACTATCGCCGGCGGCAGATGCGTTAGTGACAATGATGAGTGAGTCGCAGAGGAGAAGCAGAGGAAGAAAGAACATGTGAAAAAGAGATTCAAGGGGAATTCAAGGGAGTCCCTGTGTTCCATTGTCACACCACAAGGATGATGACTCTGGATGTATCACTGATGATGAAAGGGACGCAGTCAAATGGACGAGAAATTTGGTTTTGGCGATTCAATTTGAGAGTGACGATTGTTCCATGAGATAAGCTGAGGTGTGGAAGGTCAATTCACTCTATTGAGTGAATGCCGAATGGGTTCCCTAAGTAGCAGTACCTTATACATCATAATCGATAAAAAACTTGATTCTAAAAAATATCAGAAATAATTTATCATCACTCTAAAATAAATTCTTCCAAAGCGTCAGTTTGAAGTCGGTCCTCGGTCCGTACAGCAATCTAGTTTTAGTCATCTAGTCATTCTAGTGTACTTTACGAGAGTCAGAAGGGAGTGTTTTTTTTGGAAGTTCCGAGCGAGAGGGAAAAGCTTCATCGTACAGTAAATGTACCTCAGTGAAACCTCAGTCGTACCCCAGTACCTGCACTGAGTAAGTGAGTTGCAACATTTAAGGTACTCCAAGTCTCCAACAATCCAACAACTGGCTATGGCCCCCTAGGAAACAAATTATTATGCTTACAAAAAATTCATTGTGCCTCAAAAATCCGCCGAATTTTTACCGGAGGCTGTCAGATCGTAAAGTAAAAAAAAAGATTATTATTAATGCGATTCTCTATTTATTTTCCTATTAGCTCTCTGGTTCCGGTACAGAATTTTCTAATTCATGAAAAAAAAAAGCATATTCCAAAAAACAAATTTTTCACTCGAAATTGACCATTTGGGCAGAAGAACAGTGTTCCATATTGAAGCACTGACGCGCGGCACAAAAACAGAAGGCCCGATCACATTGTTGGCAGACGAAAGACGACCGTGAGCCACAACCTTCGCGAGCACACCATCGCAACTTGGGATTTCCTCGTGTGTCCAAGTCGGGGTTAGGGGCAAACCAGTGTCTCTCTTGCCGCTTATTGTCATAGTGTGCATTGTGCTTGTGGGGACCGGGCCGTAGAGTCGGTTTTGGGTCGTCTGGCGCGAGCTGAGCAATGAGATCGACGCGGAAGTCGGCAAGTGTGTATCGGCTGTCAGGGTCGGCAGTCGGTCGGTTTTTGTACAGAATGAATGCGTTGATGAGACTGAGGTCGACGAGGAAGAAAAAGACTGACTTCCACCACTTCACGGACTTCATGTAGCACGGATGCTGCCAGCGATACTGGTCGTTGCGGTCGACGCCGTTCATAAAGTTGTTGTAGTCGGTGAGTGCTTGTGGGCGCTCTCGCTTTGTGCGTGGTGCAACCGAGGTCGCAAACGACGCGCGGTAGGTTGTCATCATGTGAACAGGGCTCGTATCATAGTAGCTGAATGCGGCGACTGTCTTGGTGGCGTTGAGAGCAATTTTCATAGTACCACGCACATCTTCCAGCTTGTCCTTGCCGACACGCTTCTGAGTGACAATGGCCGGAGGGCTTCGGCATGTGCCCAGTGCAAAGTGTTTGCGTTCGCGGAGACGCTCCAACAGCCACTCAGTCACGTATAGGTTGTCCATGTAGATGTAGTGGTGCGTCTGGGGCAATTGCTCCGCGAGCCAGAGCGTCCGCATTCGCAGGCCGCATCGGCCGCATTCGCAGGCCGCTGATCTCCGCCGTCTTCTGCGCCCTTTGGTTGTCTGCCTCAAACACAAAGGCATAACAGTAGCCTGTGTCCGCTGAGCACAGCGCGTCGACGCGGAGAGCACCACCGGCACCATGCGGCTTGCTCTTGAACAGCTGGAGGTGCTTGCAACGGCCATTGAAGGGCACTGTCATCTCGTCGATGCTGACCTGTTGAGAAGGGCGATATGAGCTTTTGCACGTCGTGAGAACGCTCTGCAAAAGTGGCCGCACTCGGTACAGGTTGTCGGCCTCGACAGCGCCCTCCATGCCCTTGGATGTGTCGTTGATGTGGAGGAAGCGAAGGATGTCCATAAAGCGGTCGCACGACATAATCCTACCCATTCCAGGAAAAGATTGAAATGGATCAGCTGACCACAGCTTGCCTGTGCGCCTCGGACGGCGAATGGCGCGGATGAACACGACCGCCAGCCACTTGTAGAAGGTGGGGATATCGAGTTGAAGCTTGTAGCCCTGCAAGCGAGCGTGTTTGATCGACTCCTGGACGATATTGTCGACAACAGCCTCGCTGAAGAACTTTTTGAAACAAGAAAGTGCCGAAATGCCCTCCACCCGGTCGTACACCGGACCAAATTCTATCCTCTCGCTCCCATGGACTGAAATAGTCTTCAGTCCAGCTAATGAAGGCATTTCGTCAGGCATAGCGTCAACAGCCGTCCAACCAGAAGCCGTTTTTGGCAGCTTGCGTTTTTTTTGCCGAAGAACCCATCACCGTCGTTGTTTCCGTCTCAGTCGCCGGTTCTTCCTCTTCTTCCTCCTCTTCCGCCTCAAGGGAGTCCCCCTCATCCTCCTCATCCTCCTCCTCATCGTCGCTGGGCAGAATGCCTTTGTCAACGCGGTCCTTTTCAACAATATCTGCCACTGCTGCCTCTTCCTCCTCCTCTTGCATTCGGAGGAGGAACCCACGCACTCCAGCCTGCCGTCTTGACCTATCCCTCATAGGAACTGGAGAAGAAAAGGACTGAAATAGGTTATAGGGGCAATTCACGCCGAGGAATCCGATCCCGCCAACGCCTACAAATTATACTCAAAAGAAAGATATTCGTACTTTTAGAAAATTTTACATTTTTGCATTCTTAATTACGTATTTCCGGTACCAGAGAGATTACTATTATTATTAGTGCGATTAATTATTCGTCTGTCTCTGTCACTTTCAATCTGCACTCATTATCATTATCATTAAGGTCACCCTCTACACAGTTCGCTATGCCCTCGACGCCCCCCACCACTCCCTCTTGCTTAAAAAAGGTTATGGTCTAATTGGACGATTTGGCACTCGCCTACTAACAAAAATGGCTTCCACTCGAGTCCAATAAAAAAGTTGACCAGTTCGTTTCTGTTTCTGTCGTAGAATTAATTTAGATCGTCAAATGAAAAAAAAGAAAACATCAAAGTTGTTCCCACCCACCCGAAATTAAATTGATACTGCTATATTAATGAGATGAATATTGTTTACATATTTGCGTTGCTTTTGAGTTGCACCGAGGTTTCTTTGAAGCGACGCGAGAACTCGTCTCGTTCGGCAAAACGACCCTCCGAATGTGCCAAAAGTGCCTGAGAAAAAAAAAACAATAATAAATCAAATGAATAACGACAAATGTGTGTGGTACCTGTGATTTGTAGCAGCGACGCAAGAGATGCAAATGACCGGCGGAGAGCAAGAGGGACTGGGCCTCGTCGAGGAGGAGACGGTTGTCGCCGGCGTCGTCGTTGGAAGGAGAGGCAGAGCGGAGGAGGAGGAGCTCGCCAAGCAGAGCTGCGTTGTGGGCGGCACGGGCCACAGGCTCTGTCTGGTCGAGGAGGAGCGACGCTTGCGAGGATGGGGTGTCACTGGTGTCATTGGTGGTGGCGTGGATGCGGTTGAGGGTGTGTGCGAGGGCGACGGTGGCTTCGAGATGGACGGGGACGCAGTGAATGACGGTGGAAAGGGCACAGGCGCGCAGGAGACACAGCTGGGCGTCGTGCAGCATGTGGGCGGCGGTGAGAGCGCGTCCATGGGCCACGAGTGCTTCGGCAAGCAGTGGGGCGTGTGTAGATGCTGAGGCGGCCTCGACAAAGGCGGATGCGAGGGAGAGTGCCTGTGTGTGGAGTTGGCGAGAGGATGCCATAAAGATGCGCCAACGGAGAACGCGCGGATGCGTGGGTGCGGCAGTGCCTGCAAGGGTGAGGCAGGGCACGTCACCTGAGCCCAGTCGATCGAGCGACACAAGCACGCCATTGAGGTCGGTGAGGGTCGCCTCGGCCGAGCACCATTGGCCAGCATGTACTAGCTGGGCGGCCATGAGACGTAGACGACAGGCGCGCAGTTCGTCGGCGTCGTCGGGGCGCAGGAAGCGATGGTGGCGGGCAATTGACTGCTCACAGTCGAGGAGTTGTGCAAGGGCTTGGTCACGCATGCCACGACCGAAGAGAGTCTCAATATGAGCGCATGCTGCTGAGATGTTGGCGGGGCTCTTGTGATCCGACGAGGACATGTCCTGGCTGCTCTGTTGTTGTTGTTGCTGCTGCTGCTGTTGTTGTTGCTGTTGAGCAAGCGAGCCACAGTCGAGGGAGAGTTGGCGAAAGAGACTGGCGAGGGCAGTGCTGCCATACGAGTCCCAGAGGGCCGCTTGTAGACCATGGGCGAGGGCATCAGTCTCGGGATTGGAAGAGGAGACGGAAGCAAGCTGGCGGACGGAGGCCGGGGAAATACCGGCGCGCATGGCTTGCTCGGCAGCCATAAGCTGAGCCATGGCAACCTGGTGAGGCACATGAAGCTCACGGGCGCGATGGAGGAAGGTGACGACTAGCGAACGCGCTTTGGTGGGCTCCGACAAACGCACGAGCCAGCTGAGCGCATTGAGTACCGAATGGGAGTCTTTGCGCTCCTGTGCAAAGCGCACGCATTCGCTGACGACCCTCTCCGACTCGTCTGTGTTGCCTAGGCGGTAGTGGAGGGATGCGAGACAGAGCGAGACGAAAGGAAAGGACGACTTGTGCTTGTCGGCACGTTTGCACAGGTCCGCATAGCGATGGAGGGCGTTGAGGGCGCCAAGGAACTCGCGCGAGCGAACGCAATTGAGAAAACTGACTAAATGGGCAATATACAGGTCGGGATGAGCATTGAGCATGCGGTCAATGAGACGCTGAAGGGCGACGGGTCCCAAGGCATGCTCGGCATAAGGCGAGTCAAGAAGCGCCGCCTGGTCTTGGAGGAACTGATGACATTCAGCGTGGCTTAGTGCACGCGACAAGGCGGTATCGTCAGCACCAGTGCCGGGGGTGGTGGTGGTGGTGGTGTCCATTTGAGATGACTCGCGCGCGAGCACCTCCTCGTACGTGACCTCGACCGCATCGAGGAGAGGTCGGCGAAGTCCTACTACGTTCGCTGCCGTTGCCTCGTCGTCTACTGTGACTGGCGCTTGTAAACTCACGTACTGTTGGAGTTGTTCAAACAGAGTAGCAATCTAACAGAGAAAGAAACAACAAAAAAGAAAGTGAGTTGTGTGTGTTATCGTCCGTCTTTCTGTCTGCACCTCAAGAAAATCCATTGTGTCGTATGCGAGAAGCACGCGTCGGTTGTACAGGCCAAAGAGAGACTCAGCCAGGGCGATGTTCTGGGCGCCAAGCTGCGGCGCTTCCGGGACTGTCTCAGAGACGTCGACGAAGAAGTCGCACAGGTTGTCGATGGTCTCAATGGCGCCCAGTTGCGCCACCAGACTGCGTGCGAGGTCCGCGCCGAGCGCAGGGAGACACATTTGGCGAACAAAGCAACTGAGGGACGGCTCGGCGTGCGACTCGACGCTCTACAAGCACGCAGAGCGACAGGGTGGGCACATTTTTCTTTTTTCTTTGAAAATTTACGTTGATCTGGTCGACGAGAAAGCTGGCGAGGGCCTGGCGCACAGGGGCGGGTCTGTCATCACGGTTGGTGATGTGGTTGAGCACAAGAATGAGCAGGGAGATCTTGTGCGGCGACAGGGAAGTGATGTGCGCCATAGGATCGCTGATGCCGCCTGCCCCGGGCCCTGATCACGCCGTGCACTTTGCCAAGGGTTGAAGGTAGGCAAAGGAGAGAATTGAGAAAAAAAAAAAAAAAAAAAGACTTAGGGTGAGCTATTGTGACTGAGCTCAAGTAACGTTTTCAGCTCTTGTGAGTGATCACTTTTTTTTTTTT
>CALSCP010000031.1:61833-74156 GCA_943704425.1 Ministeria vibrans ATCC 50519 | reverse complement strand
ACGCTGTGCAGCTCGAATATTGACGAGTGCGCCTCGAGTCCGTGTCGCAATGGCGCGACATGCCACGATGGAGCGAACAGTTTTGTGTGTGAATGTGCATCTATTGGGTTTACGGGAGCGTTGTGCGCCGACAATATCGACGATTGCACTGCACTCTCATGCAAGAACGGCGGTACTTGTTTGGATGGAGTGAATTCGGTTACGTGTGTGTGCGCCAGTGGCTATACCGACACCAACTGCAATATCAACATCAACGAGTGCAGCAGTGCACCTTGCCTTAATGGTGCACTCTGTGTTGACAGCGTCAATGCCTTCCAGTGTGTGTGCCAAACAGGCTTTACAGGTTTGCTTTGCGAGACGGAGCTGAACGAGTGTAGCAGCGACCCATGTCAGAACAGTGGATTGTGTTTAGATGGCATTGCTTCGTTTGGGTGTGTCTGCGACACCGGCTTCACGGGTGAGGTTTGCGAGACGAATATTGATGAGTGTGCCTCTAGTCCCTGTCACAATGGGGCCACATGCAATGACGCTGTGGCGAGCTTTTTTTGCTCCTGCTCACCCGGCTACACGGGCACACTCTGCGCTGTTGACATTGACGAGTGCGCGTCGAGTCCCTGTCAGAATGCAGGTGTCTGTGCCGACTCCCTCACGTCGTATGTGTGCTCCTGCCAGACAGGCTTCACCGGTGTGACGTGCGCAGACGACGTTGACGATTGTCCCGCGATACCGTGTAACGACAACGGCGTATGTCACGACGGCAGCAACAGCTACGTCTGCGTGTGTACGCCTGGATACGCGGGAACTAATTGCGAGACGAATATCGACGAGTGCGTGTCGAGTCCCTGTCAGAATGGTGGCACCTGCGCCGACCAGGTCGACCAATTCTCGTGTAGCTGTGTGTCTGGCTTCTTCGGGGCGCTGTGCGAGATCAACTTTGACGAGTGCTCGGGTGTCATTCCCGTGTGCCAAAATGGAGGCATCTGCAAGGACGGCATTAATTCGTTCACGTGTTCGTGCGCGACGGGCTTCACGGGCACCACATGCGAGTCTGAAATCCAGTACTGTGCCAGTGCGCCGTGTTTGCACGGTGGCACTTGCAACGAAGCAGCGGCAAACGCATTCACGTGCACCTGCCACGCAGGGTACACGGGCATACAGTGCGAGACGCTGCCTGTCTCGTATCCGCGTCAGTTCTACACGTTGGGCAACTCGTCCTTTTCCGCCTTGGCGCTTGACGCGTCGGGACAGTACTACTATGCGGTGGGCACTTCGCCGACGTCGACCGGTGACCAAGATATGCACTGTTTCAAGTTTGTTGCGTCAACCAGTGAGAGTGTGTGGTGGCAGCAACAGGGCAGCCCCGAGGACGACATTGCAACGTCTATCTGTCTGGATCCCACTCAGTCATTTGTCTACATGGGTGGGTACACGTCGGGTCTGATGGGCTCCAGCAAAGTGGGTTATTCGGACTGGGTATCGATTTTTTAATTTCGTGTGTGAGTATTGCAGTGTGTTTGGATTTATTTTGTCATTTGTGTGCGCCTATGTGCTTAGGTGATTGTGGCTTTTGATGTGACTACGGGAAATCTGCTATGGACCGCACAAGGGGGCAGCGCGGGTGCGTCGGCGTATCTCTATGGTTTGACGACAGAGCCTGTGAACAATTTAATTTTTGCAGTGGTATGAAATGAAGGATTGGGGGGAGAAGACGGTTTGCTTGATACATTTTTTCTTAGGGCGTGTCTAATAAGACTCTGGCGAATGACCTTCTCGAGGAAGGAGCGAGTTCGGCGGACAACAAGGGGGCAACATGGTCGTTGAGCAGTTCGGGTTCATTTTTGCGCGAAGCATATTGGAACGGACTCGGCGCAACAGCTGATGTGCAGTGTAAGAGAAAGAATGAGAGAGAGACGACAAAGGAGAGCGTGACAAAGTGATAGAGAGAGAGTTTGAGAGAGTTTGAGAGAGAGAGAGTTTGAAATTGAGAGAGAGAGAGAGAGAGAGAGAGAGAGAGAGAGAGAGAGAGAGAGAGAGAGAGAGAGAGAGAGAGAGAGAGAGAGAGAGAGAGAGAGAGAGAACGTGGTGTAGAGATGAGGGGAAGGAGAGACCGCGACGAGAGTTGTACGCTGACATGGTCTGTTTGCAGTGGTTGCAGTGGCAGCTGGCCCGTTTGGCTTCACCTCGCCTCCCATGTATGCGGTGGGGCGCGCACGGGCTACATCTCTTGAGGGGACTGCCTTCTCCTCCACACAGTATTCCGGACTGTTTGTGTCGTTTGACGCTGACACATTGCAGAAGGTCACAGTTGAAAGTTTCCCAACGACTTCTAATAACGACGGTAATAACAGGGGACACATACAACAAACGAAGAGTGCGAAACTTATTTTTTATTATTTTGCAGCATGGTTTACTGCGATTGTTTTCCAAAATGCGATTTATGCGACGTTGGTGTCGGCCGGGACGTTTAAGGAGCTCAGATCGCAGGGCGGTTTAGACTCGCACATTCTCTCTCTCGGAAACAATGGTAGATATGATACAGATTGTCACACACATACATACATACATACATACACACACACAAACACACACACACACACACACACACACTTACCCACTCCTACTCGCTCCCACTTAATCACTCACACTCATACTCACACACATCTATATGTACACCACGACTGTAGGAGAACTGTTAGGGCATTCGCTGTACGGGAGTGCGGGAAACGACGAGCTGACAGCGATGACAGTGATGGGGACCGATTTGGTTGCGGTAGGGACCACGTCGGGGGTTATGGAGGAAGGTGCGGCCCAGGGGGGCACGGATGTGTTTGTTGTGGTGAAGCCCCTTAGTTTTTTTGCGACGACAACAGCTGTTATACAGTTTGGCACAAAGTTCAATGACTATGCGTTTGGGGTGGTCGCCGCCGCGACGTTGCCTGTCCAGGTGTATGTTGGAGGGGCTGCTGATGGACTGGATGCACTCGTAGTGCCTAATCCTTATCTGCTTGCGACGATCTACAACGATCAATATTGAGAGTGTGGTGTGAGAAAGTGTTTGAATGTACAATAATTTGGTTTGGTTTTTGGTTTATTTGATTCGCCCGTCTGCAATGGCTGCGTCAACAGCCTGGGCAGCGGCAGCGTCGCCTTTGGCTCTGCGGCGGTCGCGGAACTCAATGGCACGTTGGTGGTCTCGCAGGTCGACGAGAGCATCGATGGCGACGTTGGCAAGCCCGTGAAATGCCTCGCACGCCTGGACACGCAGAAGGGGCGTGGGCAGCTGGCGGATGAAGAGCTCTAGGTATTTGGTGGGGGCACGCGCGCGACCGCACTGACGCACAACGGTCTCCCAGCCGATGGGAGATTTGAGGGAGGCTGAGCGGAAGAAGGAGCCGGGGACAGTAAAGAGCTTTTGAATAGCAGCAAAGTTGCGAGTGGAGCAGAACTCGATGAGGGCAAGATGGGCAAAGAGAGCATCGGAGACACGGAAGGAGGCCTTGAGGTTGGCCGGGGAGGCAAGACGCTCGGGGTCGCGGCCCGAATGATAGCGCAGACAGTAGGTGAGAGTCTGACCGAGAGTAGCGTGGGGCAAGACGGGAGCGGGGGGACGGGGCAGGGCGAGGAAACGGGCGGTGAGAGCGGCTGTCTCGGAGAGCACGTTGGACGGGACGGCGTGGGGGTTGGCGATAATTGAGGCGGCGGCAGACCCCTTGCCGGCTTTGGCGGCCTTGGCGGCGGCAGTGGTGGCAGCCTCACGAGCAATAGTCGCATCCTGCGATTCGAGAGGGATCTGGCGGCGTAGAAGCTCACAATGGTCGGTGAGACGCTGGTGCATAAACGAGTGAGCCGTGGGGTCAACAAGGGCGGAAGCGGCTGCAAGGAGGGATACGCTGGCATCGGGCAACGTCTCGGGGAGACGAGCACGGGTGTGCATGGTGAGCGCGGCCGACAGAGGTTCATTGAGAGAGCGCTGGACCGTCTCGAGCTGGAGAAGATGCCCGTGGCGGGTGAGGTGTGCGTAGTAGTGAGCCTTGGCGGTGGGTGGAGCGGCAGTGAGCGTGGA
Source organism: Ministeria vibrans ATCC 50519 (assembly GCA_943704425.1). Taxonomy (NCBI): domain Eukaryota; class Filasterea; order Ministeriida; family Ministeriidae; genus Ministeria; species Ministeria vibrans. Next base: position 70,093 of record CALSCP010000031.1, on the reverse strand, counting down.
GGCAAAGAGAGAAGCGGCGAGTGTGCGCTGTAGGAAAAGCACCACTTGTGTGATGGTGGAGCCATCGTGCGAGGCACAGGCGCAGCTGAGTAACGCCTGCTTGGATTCGAGCGAACGGAAGGAGTCAAGTTGGATGGGAGCACGCCGAAGGAGCGATGCAATGGCAGAAGAGGTAGTGAGAGGAAGGGGGCGGGGGGGAGCAGCGGGAGTGGGCAAAGGCTCGGTCGTTGTGTTTGTGGTAACGGCGGTTGACGTGGAGGTGATGGTGGCGGGAATCTTGTCGGCGACCAGTGTGCTGGGTGAAGAAGGGTCCGGGAGAAGGGGTGCACTGGGTGCTTGGGTGGGTGCAATGAAGGAGTAGGGCGGAGGAGGGAGGGCAGTGGGAGTGTAGTCGATCTTTTCGTCCACTTCAGGCTCGTCGAGCACCTTGGCTTGCGGTGGAGCAGAGGGAGAAGGAGCAACCACTTGTGGATGTGGCGGCGGTGCGATCTCTTGTGTTTCCTTTTTGTCATCGCTGTCAACGGTGGGGTTGACTGGGACCATGACACAGTTGTTGGCGTCGTCGTCGTCGCTGTCGTTCTCCGAGGAGGCGTCGTTGTCGTCGTCGTCGCTTGCGCCAAGGATGTCTTCAAACACGCCGCGCGGCAACGCAGACGTGAGGGCCGTTGACGAAGGCGGAGGAGGATGCAGACGCGTACGGCCAGATGACGCTTGTGAAGGGCCGAGTCGTGGTGCAGCGACCGTGGCCACTGGCGGACGAGCGGGTGCGGGCACTTTGTTGACGGTTGTCGTGGTGAGAGGAGCCCCGATGGGCGGTACACGGTGGCGCTGTTGCTGCGGCGGCCGAGCAGCTGCAGCCAACTGACCCGCAGGAGCAAGACGCTGCTGCGAGGCACGCGCGGCCGTGGCGAACAAGGCGCCCAAGTCAGGTTCGGTGGGAGGAAGGGTCTTTGCGGAGGGAGCGGGAGGTGTCTCGAACGGGTTGGGAGCAGTCTCTTTGGGGGCAACGGGCGGCGGCTGTGATGCTGGCGAGAGGACTGGAGTGGGCGGGGTGCGTACAGGGATCGTCGGATAGAGGGATGGCTGAGTGGCGGGATGGGGAGTGTCGGGGAGTTTTTCAAAGGGATTGTCGCTCTCGTGCGAAGAAACGCTTGCCGCACGAGCCGGAGAAGGTGCGGGAGAGGCGAGGAAGGGGTTGGCGAGGTCGTCGGCGGCAGAGGAGGCGACGGAGACGGTGGAGGAGTGTGTTGTGGGTTGCGAGGACTGTCGTGGCTGGTACGACGCAGAGAAGGGGTTTGATTGGCTGGGCTCGTCGTCGAAAGGGTTGTCAGGCGGAGTGTCCGCCATGGTGCCCGATTTATAGGGAAAAAAGAGAGAAAATTGAAAAATAAATGAATAATTTTATGAAATTGAATGTATTTTCTTCAGTTGCGTGTGGGACGGCGGAACCAGGCGTTAGGCGTACGCGAGACCGACGGGCACTTACCGACCGGCGACTGCTTATTCACCGCTACTGCGAGTGAGCAATCTCTCATGTATTTTAATATTCATATCTTGATTTATTTATTTGTCTTAGCAAATTTCTTCCGTAATTATTTTCTTTTCCATTCGCGATCACTCTTACTCTCAGGACTCAGAACAATCGGATCACTCTTCCTCCGCCTGTGCAGGTGATGATTGTCCTTGTCACCACTCTCCTCCTCCTGGTGGCGATACTCCTGGCCCTTGTCTCGTTCACGTCATCCGTCGTCAACGTCCGAAGCGCATCCTCCGACTCGCGCAAGACTCTCCCTTCCCCTTCGCCTGCGTCGACTCCTCTGCGGCCCCGCAGCCTCCCAACGCCCACCCCTTCAACGCTCGCCCTGAAAACCCGTCGATGGCGCCAAAGACGACGCGAGCGCGCAGTGGCGGCGCATCCCGCACCAGCGCAAGCGCCTCCTCTGCCGCACATCAAACTTGTGCCTCTGCTCCAGCCGTGCGTCGAATGCCGCATGCGAGAGATGAAGCAAACCGTAAGAAGCACCGCTTGCATGCTCTAGCAGACCCGCCTTCCTTCCCAATTTGCTCTCTGTAGTGCTCCAGTCGGATGTGCCGCCAGTGCTGTCTGCGCAAGCCAACAAACCTGTGCGTCTCCCACGGCGACTTCCATGCACGCCTTGAGTCCATTGTCACAGAGGCGTCCGGTACAGAGGATTTAGACTTGAGCTACTTGAAGATCCTGCTCGTGCCTCCGTGTGTGTTTGCTTTGACACACCTCATCTCTCTGTCACTCAACGACAACAAATTGACATCGATCCCCAGCGAAATCGGCCTGCTCACGTCCCTCGAGCAGCTCTACGTGCACTACAACGAACTCACGCGTCTCCCCGAGTCGGTTGCCGACCTGCTGAATCTGCGCGAGTTGCGTGCCAACAACAACCTATTGACGCGCTTGCCCAGCCGCATTGGTGCACTCAGTCAATTGCACACGGCCATCTTCACCGAGAACCGCATTCGACGACTGCCCGAGTCTATTTCCCAGTTGCACGCGCTCACCGAGTTGTCTCTCTACGGCAATCCGCTGGAGGAGTTTCCCAGTGCGACCGGACTGAGTGCTCTCGAGGAGCTGTATTTAGGCAATTCCCGGCTCACTGAGCTTCCGCGCGACTTTGGTGCCATGACTGCACTTGTATCACTGGACGTGTCTCATTGTGCTCTTACTGCACTCCCGTCGTCACTATGGCAGTGTACACAGCTTGAGCGACTGTACGCGAACGGGAACCAGCTGACGCGACTGCCCGAGCGATGGCGGACGCTCACTCATCTGCGTGAACTGCACCTCTCGCACAACCAACTCACATCCCTGCCATACCAGCTGCTCCACATTTCCCTCGTCAACATTACTGTCACCGACAATGAGCTCATCATGCCGTCGCAGGCCAAGACGCGCAGTGCCCTGTGGCGCCACCCATCGACCACTTCGGAGAGCACTGCGTCGCTTCGCGAGCTCAGTGCCCGAGCCTTCTTCTCCATCCACCACCAGTCTGATGCGGCAGCACTTCCCTGGCTTCCACGCAACCTCCGCACTATGCTCGCCCAGCCCCGCTTCTGCTCCCACTGCGACGGCGTCTTCTTCGACTTCCACCTTACACGTCTTGTCCACGCCCCTCTGCTCCACAGCACACTCCCCTTCATTGCACACCTTTGCTCTCCCCACCATCTCACCTCCTTCCACGCCAATGCCCGTGCAGAGGGATACTCCGTATGGGTTTGAGCAATGAACAGTATCATAGTGTTTGTACAACATATATCAGGACACACACGCGCACATTCAATCGTCCTTCTTCGCCACCACCTTATGTTTGAAAGGATCGATGGCCGTACCCTGACCCGGCCTGAGCTGAGCGACGCGGAACGTACTGCGCAAACAAGACAAGATGAAGGTACTTTAGTCGATGCGACACGGACAAGCGCAGCGATGTGTCTGTCGTGTGTGGCGTACGTGCCGTGGACGTCTTTGATGACAAAATCGGAGAAGTTGCGCAGAATGGCACCCGCCTGCTCGACGGTGAGAGCGTAGTGCTCGCTGACACGGCCGACGGTCCACTTGGCAGGGTCTTCGCGCGACTGGGCAAACAGCTCGCGGATCTGTGTGGCGTTGAGGAAACCCGGCTCAGTCTCAATGTTGTCCGGATCAAACACTGCAAAGCAAAGCGAATGAGCGCCACCGCATCCTCTCTTGCGCCCTACACAGCTTTCTTCTTTCGTCCGGCATGGGGCGGTTCGACTGGGCGGGTCCCGAGCGGTCGACAATGTGACTCTAGACGGAATACGCAATGACTCGTTGATTGATATTCAACTGCTGCGCATACGTTTGGATAGACTGAGCGAGTCTCGTCGATTCTGAGCCTCGACATGTTTCGGACAAGATCGGTGTTCTTGTCGAGCGACAGGGCCGGTGGGTGCGGCGCGTACGGGGCGGTGGCAGCGGGCGGGGGCGGTGTGGGCAGCGGGCGCGGTTTGATCACTGTCTTGGCAGCATTCTCGACGGTCGCCGCTGCGTTCTTTGTCGATCGGTTGCCCATCAATACACTCTAACCAGAAGAAAAGGCAGTGCGATATGAATGCGTGAGATTGGAGACAAGACTGAATAGTGAATAAAGTTTAAAGAGAGTAGCAATATAATTATCCAAACTACAAATTACAAAATATTTTGTTCACTATGCAACATGTCAATCCCACTGACGCGCAAAGGAAACTGATCAAAACATTGCCGGCCGACAAGCCGATTTTGATGCTTAATTTGCTGCGGTACAAGCGACCCGACGTCAAACAAAGCAAAGCACAATACGACGAGTATCAGCGCCGTACGCTCGCCGTGTGCCAGCGACTCAAGCTTGACGTGAGCGTACCCGCCCGCGGTCTTGGCTCGCACCTTGCGCTGATCGGCGACGTCTCCCTGGACGCCCAGTGGGACAAGTTTCTTGTTGTGCGCTATGGCACCCGCGACGCCTTCCTGGCGCTCCTGCACGACCCCGAGTACCAGCAGATCGTCCGCTTGCGCACCTCTGCCATTGAGAACTCACGACTAATCCCGTTTTTCGACCAGCACACGGCGAAGTTGTAACATTAATAATAACAATAAAGATTATACAGTATGAAAGGTACAGTTGGTTTACTAGTCGGTCTCATCCCGATTTTGCAGTCGCACTCCAACGAGGTAGTGGTCGTTGAAGATTTGCTTTGCGGTCGACTGGTAGGCACGAAGGCAGGCATAGACAACGAGGGCGCTGGAGGAGAGGGCGGCGGCGAGAACATGCGCATAGCGCAGTGCGAAGAGTGCCGTCGTATGTTGGGGTTGTGCCAGGAGGGTGTAGGCGCGCGACAACAGATGCGGGAGGGTCAGTGCCACAATAAGTGGCTCGCAGATAGGCCAAACAATGCGTTGAATGACGAGGTGGGCATTAAGCTGCAGGAAGGGCTGTTGGCGGACCTGTGTGATGGCGCGACTCAGCGTTGTCTGCTCGGCAAAGGCCGACAGAAGACTCACGAGCACACGTAGGAGAACAAGACCAAGAGACCAGCACTGTAAAAGTGAGAGAAAACAAGCAAAAAATGAGGGTGGGGGGGCGATCATAAAAAGAGAGTATTCAACAAATCAATCAGGCGCTTACTTGGACTGGGTAGTAGAGGGGCGTGCGCTCGAGAGAGACAAAGAAGGGAGTGAGAAGAGTGGCGTCAAAAATAGTGCCAATAAGGAGGGGTGTCAGGACAAAGAAAGAAATGAATGTGAGAGAGAGGTGGTAAAGCGAGCGGGGGATGGCGGCGAGAGCGACAAGACGGATGTGCAAGAGGCGCTGGAGGAGCATCGGTGTGTTGTGAAGGATCCAGAGGAGGGGACGGGCAAGAGCAATGAGGGCCGCATTGCCGAGAACATAGGTGTAAGGGTCGGGGAGACGGGGCAGATTGGGAATGGGAAGGAGGTGCCAGAGCAGAAAGCGGCCAAGGGAGATTGTGATGGTGATGTAGGCGAGGGAGACGAGGGAGGTTGTGAGAGCCAGGGCAACCAGGGCAGCGGCAATGCGTACAGGCAGGGAACGATCATTGTCGCGCGGGTAGTCGGGGGAACCGACGGGCTGGCCAAAGAGGTAGGGGTGGAGGCGAAGAAGGTGGCCGACGTGCGAGGCAAAGATGGTGACGAAGGACTCCATGAGGCGCAGGAGGTCGAGGTTAGCAGCGACAAATGGGAGGGCGATGTGAAGGATGAAGAGGTCGATAGGGATTTCGATGATGGGGGAGTGGAGGGCAAGATGGAGGGGCAGAAAGGATGGGTAGAGGCGCAGGAGAAGTCGGGCAGGCAGGTAGAAGACGAGGAAGACGGCGAGGGCGCTGAGAAGAACGTTGCACACGATGTGAACGGCAAGACGCAGAGTGGAAGAGGTAAGGCGCAGTTTGACGGGGAGGAAGGAGGGATCGTCGGGATCGTAGATGAACCAGAAGAGAGTGGGACGCAGGAGACGACGGGCCGAGTCTACAAAGGCGGTGAAATTGAAGACAAAGAGCAAGCCAATGACCCAGTGAATGACGAGGGACGAGGCCGGGTGGGCTGCGTGAAAGGCGATGCGAGCGGAAATGGTGGCGCCCGTGAGTCGCAGAGTGCACAGGTCAATGAGGCAACCCGTGGCAAAGGGCAGGAGAAAGGTTTCGAGGAGAAGCACAGTGACAAGTTTGGTGGTGGCAATAAAGTACCAGGGAAGATCGTGCGCAAAAAAGGCGAGGGAGGGATACTGGTGGCGAAACAAGGGTGTGGTGAGGGAGCGGGCGAGAGTGAGCTGGACAGAGAGGAGGAGGGAGGTGAAGATGTAGCCGAGGACACACGTGGCGGTGTAATGTGCTGCGGCAGTGGACAGTGTCGTGTGCGAGAGTGTGGTGTTGGTTAGGAACGCGGTGACGGGGGAAAGTGCGGTGCCAGTGGTTGTGTTGCGCAGAAGGAGGGTACTGAGCGAGAGTGCCTGCTGTGCGACATGGTACGGAAGGAACATGAAGCAGGCGACAATGATCGTGTAGATGATGACGAATTGGAGCGAAAAGAAGCCAATGGCACCAATGGCACGCCACACGGAGGTGGTGTCGTCATCGGGTGGGAATATGAACTTGTACATGAGTGTGCCAATGTCGACAGTGGGCTCTTCCTCTTCCTCCTCCTGCTCTCCTTCCTCATCGTGCACTTCTTCACGCTCTTCTTCGTTCTCGACTGCTCCATTGTTGGCATCATTCACGTTCTCTTCGTCGTTAACAAAGGCAAGTTGTTGCGCCCGAAGAGCAGCAGTCTCATCTTGCAGCCTAAAATCCACACGCGCCTGGTGAGCGCGAAGGAGTTGCCCCTCCTCGTCCTCTTCGTCGTCGTCCACCCACTCGTCTTCGCCGCCGTGCTCTTCGTCAATCCTTTCCGCATCCGCATCTTCTCCATCGTTTGCGTTGTGGTTCTCTCCATTGTCGTCGTCGTCGGCGTTTGCATAGACACGGAGGAGCTGTTCGGCCGTGGCAATATCCTCAATGCCCGCCTGAAGGGTCGCCCTCAGGTCGTCCAGGTGATGGTCGGCCTGGTCGAACAGCGGGCCAATCTTGTTTGTTGTAATGTAGTCACGTATGGAAATAAGGGCGGTGAAGGTGGCGATGGAGAGCGCAAGGACCAGCCAGTCGTACGAGTACGCTGCCAGAATGGAGCCCATCGATTTCCATTCGCACACAAACAGAATGCGCCGCGTCGCTTGCATCTCGAGCGGCACCAACACCAAGAGGAACAGCACTGCAAGTAACCACCGGAAAAGACACCGTCCAGCGTACACAAATTTCTAGCAGGAGAGAGAGAGAGAGAGAGAGAGAGAGAGAGAGAGAAGTGAGTCCCCTTTCGTTTGACAACTCAGTACCTTTCCAAACTTGTCGAGGACGGACGAGAGAGGAATTGATTTGGGAGCTCCGTCGACGTACACGGGCGAAAAGGTAAACTCGTGTTTGCACAGCTCGCAAAAGGTCTTGCGGCTGCGCTGTAGCCACATTTGGAGGCTGTAGAAGTTTTCAGGACGAAAATGTTAAGAGCAAACGAGAGCACAAACGACACGAATACCATTGCTCATGAATGTATTTGATCGTCCCGGTGCACTTGCACGGGTGGAAGAGCGTGGGTTCATCAGAGCGACACACGCGGCAGACCACGTCGTCATCCATGGCCAACAGAGAAAGGGAAAAATTGTGATTTCAGATTTTTTGTCGAATGTATAATTAATGTCGCGACGGACTTGATTAATTTGACTCTTTCTCAATGATCTGCGCGTCAATAAATTTCAATGCTGTCGCGGGCACATTTTCGTCGGTGCCTCGGTAGCTTTTCTCATGAAGTCATGATTTATGAATAGCGTCCCGCTTGCGCCTTCCGGTGGTGTCACAGCCGTCCCAATATAATAATAATATTAAATTTTATAGTATTTTTTTCAACAATCCTTTCGTGTATGATTCACTTCTCTCTCTATCTCTTGTGTTTGTTTGTTTGCTCTCGAAGAAAACTGATTTTACACTGCGACGTTGGGCAACTCATCGAACTGCGCTCTGAAGATGGGCGTTCCGACGTCCTAAGCAACAGTTAACATCAGTGAGTGCGTGAAAGGATAAAAGAATAGAGCGAAAGAGGAGGGAAAGCGACACTCGAAAGCCAAAAAAAAATCCAAAGGATTGGCTGACACTTGACGGACAGCCGGCGAGTTGGACTGAGACGCGGTTGCGG
>CALSCP010000031.1:30975-51801 GCA_943704425.1 Ministeria vibrans ATCC 50519 | reverse complement strand
TTTTAAAACTCACTCCTGTTTTATTTTATTTCTTAACATTGTCCAGACTCTCACTGCCATGCTTGACTCGGTAGTTTTTTAAAACTCACTCCTTTTTTATTTTATTTCTTTTCATATATTCCAAATGTCTTCAGTTGATATGTATCACACGTATGTGTGCGCTCTCTCACTCTAAAAGTCATCTTCATCAAAGTCATCATCCTCCTCAAAATCATCCTCACTCTCCTCCTCCTCCTCCTCGTCATCATCTTCGTCATCGTCCTCCACTGTGTACTTGATCTGCTTGATCTCACGGCGTCCGCGCTTCTTCACAGCGGGCGTCACAGCCTCTACCACTTCACTGTCCGACAGGAAGAACATGTCGTCGTCGCCATCATCATCACTGTCCTCGCGCTTCTTGCTCTTCTTGGGCGCGACCTTCTTCTTCATGGTAGTGCTCTGGAACACAGACATGCTCGATTCCTCCACCACTTTGCTCTTCTTGGTCGCCGCAGCGGTCTTCTTCGCAACAGGCGCTGCCTTCTTCGGAGCCGGCGCGGCCTTGCTCGCTGCTGCCTTCTTGACAGGCGCACTCTTCTTCTTGGTGGGCTGAAATGCATCGTCGTCGTCACTGTCGTCGCCCAGCAGCAGAACAGCGTCGTCGTCGTCGTCCTCCTCCTCCGAGTCGACCACCACTGTCTTCTTCTTGCTCTTCTTAGACCCAGCCGCAGTTGCCTTCTTTGTCGCGGTCGCCTTCTTCGCCGGCGCCACGTAGTCATCGTTTTCCTCGTCGTCGTTGCCAAACTCAAGCTCCGACAGTGCGTCGGCAATTTCGTCAATGTTGTAGCGCTTACGCTTGGTCTCGGGTGCCTTAAGTTTGTCGTTGACGGAGGGGGATGCCGTGGGACTGCGAGGACGCACCACTGCCGTCTTCTTGGCTGCAGCCGTAGTCGATTTGATGCTGACTGTGTTCGTGTCGGCTGCCTTGCGCGCGGCAATGCGGTCCGCCAGCGACATGGGCTCGTCGTCGTCGTCGTCGTCGTCAATGCTCATCTTGGTTGCCTTGACGGCCACTGACGTGGACTTCTTGGCGGCGACAGCCTTGACAGTTGGTACAGTTGTTGCCTTCGCTTTGCTCTTGGTTGAAGTGGTGGTGGTGGTGGTGGTTGTCGAGGACTTTTTCTTGGCCTTGGGTGCCCAGTCGTCCTCATCCTCATCCATAAAATCGTCATCGTCGTCGTCACTCTCCGCCGACTTCTTCTTTTTCTTGATAGCGCGAGCCTTGCCGCCCTTTCCACCCTTGCGTGCCTGCTTGGCGCCCTCCTCCTCGGCCAGTCGCAGAGCCTCCTCGTACTTCTCCAGCTCATCGAGGAACACCTCAATGTCCTTGCGCCACAGCTGTGTTGGGCTCGTCTGCAGCAGCAGGTTGAGCTCGGCTTCTTTAGAGTCCCGCTCGTGCTTGAGCTCCTCGACCTTCTCCATAGTAAGCGACCACAGCTTCATGCCAAGCAGGTAGTCGTAGCTGAGGCCCGTCGTAGACGACGACGATACAGTGCCGTCCTCGTCCGTCTCTGTCTCGACCTGACGTCGCTTCGACTGGGTCGTGGACATCTCGTCAAAGCCACGCGAGCGTAGCTCCGTCAGAAGCTCGGCCTTCTTGCGGTTGTGAATGATGAGATCGCCGGACACGACGGCAAGCACAAAGCGCACTTTGTTGTCGAGGCGACGCCACTCCTCCGTGAGCAGGTCCGACAGCCAGCCCTTGCGCTCCTGGTACAGCCGCAGACGCACTGCGTAGAACTCACTGAGCACATCCTGGACCGTGTCGTACTTGCGAATGCAACCCTGCGCGTCAAACAGCACCATGTTGGTCGTGCTCACCGTCGTTTCAATCTTGAACTTTTTGTTGAGGCCCGTGCTGAGTGCCTCGGCCATCTTCTCCTCGCTCAGCGTGATCACAAAGCGCACCGTTGTATCCGTGTGGTACTCCTTGAAGTCCTTGATGAACGGCGGCACCTTGTCCGTGCCCGCCATCAGTGTCTCGAGAAACTCCTTGTACGTCTGCGTCCACGACCCGACGGGCAGCTCACTGACGACAAGCGTCGTGTCGTCAATTTGCTCGATGATGCCCGTCACGGAATAGCGCGTTGGTGTGAGCTGCGAAACCGTTCCGGCAAACCCGCGCCACCAGGGGACAAGCGTCTCGGCTTCGGCACCGTCCATCATGGCAAGCAGCTGTGCGGCAATGTCGCGTGGGTTAAAGTTGGGCACGGAGGTGGACCAGCCGGTACCAATGCCGTCGGCGCCATTTACAAGCACGAGCGGCAAGACAGGTGCATAGAAGGCCGGCTCGATCTTCTGGCCGTCGTCATCAAGATAGTTGAGGATGGCGTCGTCGGCGGTGGGAAATAGCAGGCGCGTGATGGGTGCCAAACTCGTGAAGATGTAACGGGCGCTGGCGGCGTCTTTGCCGCCCTGCAAACGTGTACCAAACTGACCAATGGGCTGCAGCAGGTTGACGTTGTTGGCGCCGACATATGTCTGTGCCATGTTCACAATAGTGCTGCACAGGCTCTGCTCGCCGTGGTGGTACGCACTGTGCTCGGCCACGTACCCTGCCAGCTGCGCGACCTTGATTTCCTCCTTGAGCTTGCGCTTGAATGCACCATACAGCACCTAAAGAAATAATATAAAAGTGATAGAGAAATGCGATGGTCAGAAATGAATGAATAATTATTAATGGTATATGTGGAGTAACCTTGCGCAGAGCGGGTTTGAGGCCATCAACGACGGAGGGAATGGAGCGGACGTTGTCGGCAAGCGAGAAGAGCACCAGTTCCTTGTTGATAAAATCCGAGTAGGTGATGGCACCCTCAGAGTGATCCTATTAGACGAATGTTTGTTTGATGTGTGAGGATAACACGTCGTGTACAAAATTCATGTTGAAACTTACGAGGAAGGTACCGGGACGGAAGTCACGGAGCCAGCCCTTGCGGTCCTCGACGCGCTTCTTGCTAAACGCCATGTCAACCGAGTCGTCGTCGTGGGGGCCGGTCCATTGGAAGGCGTGCTGATGTGCGTCCATGTCGCTGAAATATGCCTTGGCCTCGGCCGCCGTGCTCGTGCCCAGACCCTTGTAGTACTTGATGCGCCAGCCAGTGCCGCCGTTGCCGTCGCTGTCGCGCCACTCGTTGTACTCGGGAAGCGTAAAAAAGGTTTGTGCCTTCTTGCCCTTGGTTGCCTTGACAATGGGCGTTGCAAATTCAACAAGGAAGCCCGGAACACGCAGGAGGGACGGCCAAAAGTGCTGAATGAGGTTGATGAGGAGACCCTTAATGTGAGAACCGTCATTGTCCTGATCCGCCATGATCATCAGGTGACCGTAGCGCAGTCCCTTGGCCGACTCGTACTTTTTGGTATACTGCAGTCCCATGATCTTGACAATTGCTTGCACCTCCGCATTGTCCATGATCTGCTTGTTCGATGCCTCGCGCACGTTGAGCAGCTTGCCACGCAGTGGGAAAACACCGTAGTAATCGCGCCCCACCACACTGAGTCCGCTCACCGCCAGAGCCTTGGCCGAATCACCCTCTGTCAGAATCAGAGTGCACTTCTCCGAGTTGCGTCCACCCGCCTCGTTTGCATCATCCAGCTTGGGCAGTCCTGTGATGCGCACACGCTTTGTCCCCGAGCACGTCTTGGCAAGTTGAGCCTAAGATGCGCGAGAACGAGATAGAGAGAGAGAGAGGAGAATTTAGAAACCCAAAGTCGAATGAGTCAAGAAGTGCGTCGTGTGTACCTGAGCCTTCTGCTGTGCTTGCTCGACAATGCTTTGAATGATGCCACTGTTGACGACACCTTTGAGAAACTTGTCGCTGAGCGAGCAGTCTGAGCCAAACGCCTTGGCGCGCAAGGTCATGTTCTCCTTGGTTTGCGTGTCAAAGGCTGGGTTCTCAATGAGACTGTTGACAAAGACCCACAGGTGCGACTTGATCTGCGTTGACTTGACCGGCTGGCCCTTGTTCTTGCGCTTGACCAGCGCCGCCAGCTTGTCCGTGATTTGGTCGACGACCATGTTGACGTGCGTGCCGCCGCGCGTCGTCGCAATCGCATTGACAAAGCTCACCTGCGAGAAGTCGCCCGATGAGCTTGTCACACACACCTCCCAGCGGTCGTTGACGCGCTCGTGCAGCACCGGCGTCTGCTCCTCGCGCGTCTTCAGGTACATTGTCACGTAGTCGGTGAAGTTTTTGATCTTGATCTGTGACCGAAAAGAAAAAAAAAGAAAAAAAACGAAAAAAAAAAAAGGGGTGAGATTTAATTTGTGGACATCAAGTGTTTACCTTTTCTCCGTTGACATAGACTGACACTCCACCGACGACACCAGCAAGATCGTAAGCACGGCGTGTCATGATCGCAATCATGTCCTATGGTTGACAGGTATGTTTAGCAGTCTGTACGCCCCACTATTTCTCCTTCCCTCTCCTCCCTTTTTGTACCTTGTCGAGATGGTCCATCTTGAAGTACTTGAGGTCCGGTTGGAAGCTGATTTTGGTGTAGTCGCTGCCGGTGCACGGGCTCACGTCCGGCTCGTCGCGGTCCGCCATGTTGTTGCGGAAGACCTGCTTAAACTTGTGACCGCTCTCCTTGTGGCTCGTCTCGACGACAAAGCGCGTGCTGAGAATGTTGGCGAGCTTGGCGCCGTAGCCATTGCGACCGCCCGTCGTCTTCTTCTCGTTGTCGTTGTAGTTGGAGCCCGTGAGGAGATGTCCAAAGATAAGCTCGGGCACGTACATCTTCTCCTTGTCGTGCATCACCACGGGAATGCCGTGGCCGTTGTTCCACACGGAAATGAGTGCGTTTTCGCAGTCGATGACAATTTTGATGGAGCTCATTGTTGAGTCGCGCTATGCATTTGGAGGATCAGATGGTTTCAAATGGCGACTTGTTTTGCGACCTACCACTTTGTTGTCCGCGGCGTTGACGAGGATCTCATCAAAAATCTTGTAAAGGCCCGGAACGTACGTGACCTACATGAAGCAAAATGATAATAATTATTATGATTGACATAACAATTCATATAGAACAACTGGTGTGTGTTATAGTTATATATTATGTGTGTGCGTACCTTGCGATAGTTAAGACCCACATCCTCATCGTACACCCACATCTCCTTGGTGGTCTTCTCCACCGTTCCAATGTACGTGTCGGGTCGAAGCAGAACATGTTCGCGCTGAGTCACTCGCTACACAACAAGAATCCCCCAATGTCAGCGACTGGCCCACACCGCGCGACGGAAAGAGAGCGTATTGGCACGTGCCAACATAAACCGGGCCAGGATGGGATAAAGGCGATGCGTAGAAGCGTGAACGGTGGAGATGAGGGAAAAGCCGGGATTTTGAAAAAGGACGACAAAAGCTCAAAATAAAAATCAAACAAGACATGGCGATAGGAAGACGCTGCGTCAGCGCATCACATTCAAACGGCGGGTTGAAACAGGGTGCAAGCCGTTGTAGGCTGGGGACATGCGTTGTTTTTGCAAACACAGTGAGACCTGTCAAACTTTTTTTTTTTTTTTAAAATTCAAAAACCGAACTTGGGCTTACCTGGTACGTCTCTTCGACGCTGGCCTTGGCAGCGGCTTTTGAGGCAGTGTTCTTCTTCTTGGCCACCTTTGACGGCGCCAGAACCTACGAGGGAAAGAGGAAAATGGAGAGAGTCAAAAACAAATTCAAATTTGAAAACGTTTGACACATTTCACGCCAGCCAAAAGGTGGCTTACATCATCAGGAATATCGTCGAAAATGTCAGCCATGGTGTGAGAGGGGCAGCTGACAATCAATTTTCTGACAAAAAGAATGATTATTATTATTTTTTTCCTGATCTTTTGATCAATCCAACACGTCTCAAAATACAAGCGTCAAGGCTTAAAGGTCAAGTGTACAGTGTGAAGTGAGAGCTTGTCTGTTTGACTAAGGTCTAAAAATTATCTAGATTATAGAATATAGGCTGACTAGTGACTGTCTGAGGGCTCAGGGCTGAGTGGGTCACTGTCGTTGTGATTAAGGCTCCAAATTACTATGTAAAGCGTTTTGACCAGGGTAGTAAAAATAAATGAGTAAATGGGTCCTCCCAAGGGCACTGAGTAAAATAAATTGGCTTTTATTTTTATTTACAATTTATTTACATAGTAAATTTGAAGTAGATCATTACAAAATAGTTTATCACTTTGGATTGTCGAACATGGTCCAGTTGAAGTCGCTGGACGCTGGGTGGGTAGTACGTGATGTTGGTGTGGAGAAATGTGTTGCGGATGACAGTATTGAGCTACGGTCACCTTTCCAGGCTTGTTTCGGGACTTGTTGACGCGCTCAACCCCGCACTGTGTCGGAACGAAAGCACCGATACGACGCACAACACGGCGCAAAACAGAGTCCGGTTCGTTTCTCCAGTAGTCGACCAACGGGAACGTCTCGTCACCGACCTTAGGCTTGCGCCGGAGCCACGAGAGAAGAGTCGGCATCGCCAGCCGTCGAATACGTGCATCTTCTCTGCGCTCCTCATCTTCGGCGTCGCCTTCATCATCGTCGAGCTCCGCTTCCTCCTCTTCTTCTTCTTCATCCTCCGAGACGGCCATAAAGGCATCGACATCAGACTGGTTCTCCTGTGCACGCCGTGCTCGCTTGGTCGTCAGACGCCCTTCATTGCCATTGATTGTCATGCGCTCGTGGACACTTCTCGCGCGGCAGGTGTCCCTTCCCGTCGACGAGAAGCTGTAGGTGTGTCTCCTCACAGAGAATCTTGATCATCATCTTGTGTGTCTCCTGTATCTTCTCCTTCGGGTCATCTTGCTCCATTCTCGGTTGCCCTTGGCCGGTCACTTTGCTCCATAAATGGGTGAATCGGTAGCGTAGGAAACGAATCGACTTGGCGACGAGGTTGAGCTCTGGGTCGTCTGTTGCAGGGTACCCGCTGTTGCGTGGGTGCAGGATGGTGGCCAAGAGCATGGACCAGTCTTTTTCCAAATCGTTGTCGAAGTAGAACGAGATGGAATACTTGAGGTTGTTAGCGAGAGCGGCGGTGAGTTGGGAGTGGGTGCAACGTTGGCATCGTCGTCGGCGGCGTCGTCGCTCGAATCGCTTCCGACAGAGTCGTTGGAGCTAGCCAGCTCACGGTCGCTACGGTAGCGTCGATCTCGTCATTATCACTGTCATTCTCGAGGTCTCGATCAGACATGTTTTCTTTTTGTCTGTATGGACGCTGTTCTTGTCTTGCCACTCCTCACTTTCGGGTAGTTGAGGATATTGGGAGTTGGGAGGGCACGGGTATGCGTAGAGAACTAAGAGGAGGGAATGGAGAAGGTAAAAATATTTTATCGATATTTTATCTGGATCAGAGTAAGATGATAAATAAATCTCGAATATATTCGTTGTGAAAGTCAATTTACATAGGTAAAAACGCATTTACCATTTACTACCCAATTTACTTTACATAGTAATTTGGAGCCTTAGTTGTGATTGTAGAAAGTGGCTTGTAAGTTGCTATAGTTGATCCGCAAAAAAAAAAGGTCGGGCTTGAATAGATAGAGAATGAAACCCACAACGCCACCGCGACACTCACTCCGCTCGACCTCTTTTTTTCCTTCCAATCTCCCACAAAGCCGAAGAAACCATGTCCAACGAGAACGAGTCGTTCCTGTTCACCTCCGAGAGTGTCGGTGAGGGTCATCCCGGTACGACTCGTCTCGCACGTTTTTTTTTTTTTTTTTTTTTTTTTTTTTTTTTTTTTTTCTTTTTTTTTCGCATTGTTGCGTGACTGGGTGTGATCCGGCTGACGCGCGCGGCTGTTCGCGGTGAGCGTGCTCTCCTTGGGGTGTACGTGTGGTGTGTGGCGTGCACGAGGGGCGGTTTGGGTGGAAATGTCGCCTAGCGACGCGAACGGTGGGGTTTTGGTGGGAATGGCGGGTGCAACGTGATCCTCGTGGCAGCGCGTCGTTTTGCGTCTATGCCGTCGCCTTGCTCTCCCAGCGTCTTGCACCGCGCTTCCAATGGTGTATTGTGCGGCGGATGGAGCGAAACGCGTAGCGGCGTGGCAGCCAATGGGCGTTGCGGCGTATGATGCGCCAAGTTCCCTAGGCGTCTCTGTGCGCTCTCCTGGTGTGTGTCTGTGGCGTGCTTTGGATCGATCACGCTCTATGTTGTGTACTGCGTCTGTCGGTCGACATGTGAGCGTCGTCGTTGTATTGCACTCACAAGAGTCACTTTTTTTTTTTTCTTGTTCGTTCGATAACGTGTTGTGTCTTGTGTCCACAGATAAGATGGCTGATCAGATCAGTGACGCTGTTCTCGACGCCTTCCTTGCTGTTGATCCGCGTGCCAAGGTACCACATAATGCATTGGGACTTGAAGTGAGCGGGATGGGAGACTGACACGTTGTCCTGTGTGTCTGTATGTGTGTGTGTGTGTGTGTGTAGGTTGCGTGTGAGACTGCCACCAAGACTGGAATGGTCCTGGTCTTTGGCGAGATCACCTCGACCAAGACCATTGACTACCAGAAGGTATAATCATATAATAATTATTACTTGTAACTGTTATTATTGTTATTGACATTTTTGTCATCTTCTGAGGATATATTTGTCATCGTATTGTTGCATTGGGTGTTCTTGTTACTCTTGTTCTTGTTTGAGTTATGAGACTGACACGTGGGTGTAGGTTGTGCGTGACGCCGTCAAGAAGATTGGTTACGACGACTCGAGCAAGAGCTTTGACTACAAGACATTCAACTTGCTGGTGGCGCTGGAGCAACAGAGCCCCGACATTGCACAGGGAGTGCACGAGGGACGATCGGACGACGACGTCGGTGCGGGTGACCAGGGAATTATGTTTGGCTATGCGACGAACGAGACCAAGTCGATGATGCCGCTGACCATTGACCTGTCGCATCACCTCAACCAGAAGCTGGCTGACTGCCGTCGTGACGGCACGCTTCCCTACCTGCTGCCCGACACCAAGACGCAAGTCACGGTCGAGTACAAGCTGGTGGATGGTGCGGCTGTACCACAGCGCATCCACACTGTCGTTGTGTCGACACAGCACCTCGACGTTGTGACGACCGAGCAGCTGCGCAAGGACGTCCTTGAGAAGGTCGTCATCCCGACGCTGCCCAAGGAGCTTGTCGACGACAAGATCATCTACCACATTCAGCCGAGCGGTCGCTTTGTCATTGGCGGGCCTCAGGGCGACGCAGGCCTCACAGGCCGCAAGATTATCGTTGACACGTACGGCGGCTGGGGTGCTCACGGCGGCGGTGCCTTCAGCGGAAAGGACTACACCAAGGTCGACCGCAGCGCAGCGTACGCTGCTCGCTGGGTCGCCAAGAGCCTCGTTGCAGCTGGCCTGTGCAAGCGTGTTCTTGTTCAAGGTAATTGAGAGAGAGGAGGGAGGCAGAAAGAAAAATGGCGCCTCTTGTCACGTTGTATCGTCTAACACGCGTGTTTCAGTTTCGTACGCGATTGGCGTTGCGGCACCCACCTCGATGCACGTTGAGACGTACGGTACCGGCACCAAGTCCGACACAGAGATCCTGGCGATCATCAAGAAGAACTTTGACCTGCGTCCGGGCTCCATTGTCAAGGAGCTGGGCCTCGACAAGCCCATCTACGCCGCCACGGTACGCTTTTTGCCCTTGGGTTGTCGGTCGTTTTTTGTGTGTTTTGTACTCACTCGTGTTGATCGTTCTTGTTCTACGTAGTCGTGCTACGGCCACTTTGGTCGCCCTGGATTTTCCTGGGAGGTCCCTAAGACTCTCACTTTGTAAGAAGAGAGAAGCCTCTTTTAACCAATTAATACACAAATCGAAAGTGCCATCGCTTTGCACCATACAAAAACAATTGAACAGCCTCACCGAACGTCCAAAAGAGTGTTAAAAGAATTTATTATAAAAGATTTACAGAAAGGTGTGTATGGTGGCATAGTCAAGACGGCGGAGAGCGGCTGTGACGGCGTGGGTGAAATCGGAGCGGCCGCACACAAGAGCAAGAGAGGCGCGATAATCTACGCAGGGCCCGCCCAGGAGCTCCCGCAGAAGAGCCTCGTCGATGCGACCCGCGCACGTTGTTATTGGTGCGCCGGTGTCCTCTTGCTGGTCGTATTGCGTGAGAACCCAGTGGATTTGGAGAGAGGCGAGAGACGCAAAGGGACAGTGCTTTGCAATGTGTTCAAGGGTGGTGCGCTCGAGAATGTCGCGCTGCGAATGAAACGCAGCAATGAGAGTGACGTGCTTGGGCACATCCGAGTGTGTGGCGTAGAGGTAGCGGATGAGGCGGAGCATTGGGGTGAGGCCAGTGCCGCCAGCAACCATGACAATGCGGCTAAGGGTGGTGGGCATGAGCTGCCGACGCACGTTAAAAGCGCCCAGAGGACGCGAGACGGCGAGTGTGTCATGGACGGCGAGCGGGAGCAGCTGAGAGGTGAGCTTGCCGTTTGGGTACACTTTGATGAGAAGATCAAGGTGCTCGCGGGTGCTGGCAATGGCTGTGTAGGAGCGCAAGAGAGGCGGGGTAGGCTGGGGCGCTTTGACGACGACGTGGCCACCGGGGGCCACGAGGCGCCCACACGACGCCAAACGGACAAACAGCGTGTCGTGCGTTGCCTGTCGCTTCTCAACAATTTTCATGTGTTGGTAAGCACCGCCAGTGTCACGTGGGAGCGCACGAACAGTGTGTGTGCCCAACCGTGACCACGTCGTCGCTGGGGATGCATCCTGGAGCTCAACGACCACTGTGACTCCCGTTTGTGAGGAGTACTCGCGGACAAACGCCCGTTGTGGACAGACTGTGTCTGCGTCAAGGTGTACCTCGACCGCCGTGGCACCACCACTTGAAGCACTTTCAATGTGCACCACAACAGATGCGGCGTTGGAGTCGACGTGAATTGACGGTGCTGGTGCGTCGTTTGCAATGCCACCATCGACCAGCAGCGGCGGAATGGTAAACCACACGCGTGCCGGTCCATCTGCCAACTTTTCGTGGCCCCACGGCAGCTCCTTGACATCGCTTTTACAGGGTGGAGCGGGCACAGCAAACCCATCCTTATCAACAACCTTTTCTGTGGGTGCGCTGATCGTCGTACTTGATGTATCGTGGTCTTCCGACTCGGACGCGTCGGGCACGAGGTAGCCGACGAAACACGTCTTGAGTGTCGTTTCAAAGTTGACCCAAGCGTGGTACTCGTCAAAGAGGGGCGAACAGCTAGAGAGGCGGCGAAATGCGGTGAGAAGGAAGGGATTGTCGTCGTCGTCGTCTTACTCGATGCCCGCTGCACGCATGAGTTCGTCGACGCCCCCTGGGTGGTACTCCATGTACGGAGAGATGTTGTACACGCGTCCACGCACAGCCGTCCACGCATCCTTGATTGTGCAGTGTTTGCTAAGCTCTGTGGTGGTGACGCGTTGCTAGGAAGACACACACAGAGAGAGAGAGAGAGAGAGAGAGAGAGAGAGAGTACGTCAGATGGCTTCTCTTGGATTGATTACTACCGTTCCACCGACTCCACCGAGGTTCTTTCCGCGTGTCACTCGTACCCAGTCCATCAGCGATCGACCAGGCTTCAAGGGGACCTTGAGGGGGTACAGGGATGGGGATAGGGGTGAGTTTCACAGCACAACTCGAAAGGTGAACAAAGGTACCTTTCGTCGCTCGCCTGCCCGTTGTGCCGAATTGGCCGCTGGAAAAGACGGTGCAGGTGGCTGCAGGCCCGACATTAAGTATTTTTTTTGACTTTGATCGTGAATAATAAGAATAATTATTGATATTAGTTACTATCAATCGAACAAACGAAAATTGACTACACAAAGATCAGTACTACTTTCTAAAAATTGTTGGAGAGTGATACTTTTCTTAATTCTACGCTTACGCTACAAGAGTCAAAAAGAGTGAAAGGCCTAAGCGTAAGTCTGTGTAACATCCAATTCCCTTTATTACTGACTCGTAAGTCGTAACTCATTACTCATTCAATATTTTACTTTGCCGACTCCCAATTCTGGGGAAAGTGATCACATTTTGGTTGTGAGCGAGTGCGGCGATGGATGTGGATGTGGCGCAGGTGTCGTTCTGGGGCAGTGCCGTAGGGATGGCGTTGGGCACAGCCTTTGTCGGCCTGGTGACCTTCCTCTGCTGCGTCAGCGGCAAGAACCCGACCAATAAGAGTGCGGTAAGACAGCGTGTTGCAACTCCCGCCGCCGCGTGGCGAGGGCCGCCGTCCTGTGTCCCTGCTGGCCCTTTGATGGTCCCACAGCGAAAACCCCGTGTCCCCTTCAAAGAGCGCTTGCTCGCCCCACCATCGCCGGCCCGCCCATTCTTTATAACCGTGCGTGGCTTCTACGCCGACGGAGTGTCTTCTGACACAGTGCTTTTCTTCTCGTTCTAATTCTTGGTTTGTTATTATTATTAAAAAAAATTTTTTTTTCACCCGTAGTATTTGACTGGCTTTGAGAATCTCTATGTGAAATTGGCAAAGCCCACTCGGCCACAGGTGATTTCGGGCATGATTGTATTGACGGGGCGGATCACGCTGAAAGAGGTGCGGGAGCGCCTGGGGGCGACGGCCCAGCACCATCGGCGGATGCGCCAGTGCGTCGAGCGAGTGTGGTACTTCCCGCTGATGCACCGCTTTGTTGACGATGCCGACTACTGCATCGAGAATCACGTGCACAAGTACAGTGTGGACACGGAGGTGGAGCTCACAGACGACGTTCTAAAGAGGGTCGCCAGCGAAATCATTCCGCTCGAGCTGGACCCTCTGCGCCCACTCTGGAGCACACATCTGGTGACGAGCACCCGTGACTCCACCCGTTCGGCGCTTGTGCTGCGCATCAGTCACTGTGTGGGCGATGGTATTGCTGCAAACCTGCTGCTTGCGGCGTGCACGGTCGACGCGGATGGCGTGCCGTTCACGGAGACGCTGAAGCAAGCGTTTGTCGAGGGGCAGGCCAAGGCCAAGGCCAAGGCGAAGACGGCGCGACGAAACAAAGCGGCTGCTCAGGCGCGCTCTCACCCATTGGCTCGTCTTGTCAATGTGATACTGCGGGTGCCGCGCGCCCTTGTCTATGCGGTGCGCTGGATTGCCATGCTCCTCTTCGACTTCCTCTACCTGTCACACCACCGCAAGACGATTCTAAACAAGCCCGAGACAGTTGCAAAGCAGATCAACTGGAGCACGCGCACGTCCCTCAACGAAATGAAAGCAATCAAAGACGGGCTGGGTGTGTCCCTCAACGACCTTGTTGTCTCATGCATCTCGGGGGCCATCCGTCGCCTGTGTGTGCAGCGGTGCATTCCCATTCCCCCACACATCTTTGTTCCCATTCCCGTCACCATGCGTCGCACCGTCGAGGACGTCGAGTCGCTCATGAACCACACGGCCGGCATCTGGCACTTTCTGCCTCTCAACCCGCCCTGCCCCGTCGAGCGTGCACGCCTCACCAGCACTACCATGGCCCGCCGCAAGTACGACGTTGCCTACCTCTACATGACGCTTGTCAGGTAAGTGTGTTTCGATTTTTTTCGAGGGGGCATTGCTTACCACTGTGCGCCGTATCTCTTAGCATGGACATGTGGGGCTACTCGCCAGCCTGGATGAACCGCGCGGTGGTGCCGTACTTCATGGCCAAGGCGCCCGCCATCATCACCAACGTCATGGGACCCGACAAGCCCCTCTACTTCGCCTCCCACTCCATCGAGCACATCCACATCTTTGGCCTGCAGGGCTGCCAGGGCGGTCTCAGCATCTCCATTCTCTCCTTCAACGGCGCCGTCTCCGTCTCGCTGGTTGCCGACGACGATCTCGTGCCAACCGACCAACCCGACACCGTCCTCATCGATCTCTTTCACCAGGAGCTTGATCTTGCCCGCGAGCGTTCTCTTGTAAAATAAACAGTACGACTCAAGTACCTTCATTGGCCTTTCGCTATTCTTCGACCAATGTGGGCTGACTGGGCTGGCGTTGCTGTTTCTGTTTGTCTCGCGTGCGCTTTTAACATGAAGCTACTAGTGTTGCACATAAACGAACTAGAACGAGATAATTTGTTTCCGATGTTTAACACGTTTCAAATTTTAATAAATTAATTAATACTCATTATTAAATTTCTCATTATCTATGATGTCACCGAAGAAAAAGAAGCCTGCAACTGCGTCGGCAAAGAAGGCATCAGCCAAGAAAGAGCAGGCGACGGCGCAGGCGGCGTCGACAACAAGCGCGAGAAAACGCGTTGCAAACACAGACGCAGAAGCGCCTGCGAAACGCGCCAAGACAGCCGGCCAGGGCTTCGGCCATGGCTCCGTCGTGGATCCAGCGGGGCAAGCGGCGCGGCTGATGGAGGCAGCGCCTGCCGTGTCGGCCGTGTCCGCCTCAACGGTCGACACTGAAACACCGCAGACAACGACCAAAGCGCGACGCCCATCGGACCTCACTGAACAGATTGCTGTCATCACAGTGGACTCTGTCACTCCCGAAGAGTTCTACAATGATTTCGTCGCGAAACGTATTCCCGTGCTGATTCGAGGCCAACTTGCTGGTATGCTATTCACTCAGACTCGACAGTCGCTCACGCGGAGCGCTCGCTCGCTCCCTCTGTTCCCTCTTCTCACTTTGCTTTACCCACACTCTCACCCATACATACACTGTCACTTTGCTCTTTCTCTCCTGTCTCATTCATTCGCACACCCACACCCACACCCACACACACACACACACACACACACACACACACACACACACACACCTCACTTTATTTCTTTCTCTCTGTCCTTACTTTGTTTCTTTTTCATTTTTTCTCTCTCTGTCACTTTTGTTTCTTTCTCTCACTCTATCACGTTGTTTCTCTCTCTATCACTTTGTTTCTCTCTTTATCACTTTGTTTCTCTCTCCCCCTCCATCACTGTTTCTCTCTCTCTCTCTCTCTCTCTCTCTCTCTCTCTCTCTCTCTCTCTCTCTCTCTCTCTCTCTCTCTCTCTCTCTCTCTCTCTCTCGCTTCTGACTCTCACTTATGTCTCTCTCTTCTGTCTCCCTCTTCTAATTCTAGGCGGGCCTCCAGTTGACCGATGGACATTGGATTATCTGAAGAGCAAGGCGGGCGAACAAAAGGTCAAGGTGGAGAAGCGCGAGTCAGTGAGCGAAACGTAAGAAACGTTTGTCCCTGTCCTTCTTTTTATGCAAATTTTATATAAATCTCATTTTAAGAAACCATTGATTTTGTATAGCTACGGACGCGGCAAAGAGGTGGAGATGACGTTTGGGGATTTTGTCGACTTAATCAACAAGGGGGACGACAAGCATTATCTGACAACCCAAGAGATGGCACGTGACTCAGATGGGCGCCCCGACGTCATGGGCACGCCCCTCTTGTCGGTGCGCGACGACTTCTCGCTTCGCCCTGCGCTCATGGGCAATCTAGTGCCCTTCAATGTCAATTTGTGGGCGGGCAATGCTCCTGATGGATCGCGAAGTGGCGTAGGATAGAGGGGTTGCGCGCGTGGTGAGTATTAATTTTTTTGACATTGCTTTGTAGCTGCACCACGACCATCACGACAACTTGTATGTGTTGATGAGTGCACGGAAGCGATTTCGACTGTATGCACCGCAGGAGTGGCGGCGCATGTATCCGTGGGGTCGCGTGGCACGAGTACACGAAAATGGGCGTATCAACTATGAGGGAATGGAGACGCGCGCGGACGGGAGTGACGTTGATGGGGAGGCAGCGGTCGCTGCTGAGGAGGCAGTAGGTGCGGCTGAAGATGCGGTGGCGCGTGCCGAGGCTGTGTTAAAGAAGGCAAAAAGTGTCAAGACGCGCGAGGCGGCTCAGGCAGCTCTGGATGAGGCGGAGGCACAGCTCGAGACGGCTTTGCAGAGTGTGCTGGATGTGGAGTTTGGTGGCGAGGGTGACAATAGCAAGGGCGATGGGTTGGCACAAGACGATGACGATGATGATGATGATGATGATGATGAGGAGGAGGAGGAGGCGGAGGAGAAGGATAATGATGCTTTGGAAAGGCGTCCAGACAACTTCAGTCGCGTCGACACCATGCTACCCGTGTCCGAGTTGCGCACCAAATTTCCCCGCTTCCTCGAGGCGATGCCGCGTTTTGTAGATGTCAAGGTGGGCGAGATGCTGTACCTGCCGTGCGGTTGGTATCACGACGTGCAGTCGTGGAGTACGCCCAACTGCCCCCACATGGCCATGAACTATGTACGTCGAAGGAGCAAGAACATCCCGATCCACCCCATCTCATTTCGGCTTTGTTCTTTCATAGTGGTTTCATCCGCCTGATGGCAAGTCTTTTGCTGCGCCGTACTCAAGTGACTTCTGGGCCAAAGACTGGGAAGCGTACTTGAAGAAGCGAATGTAGAAGTAAAACTTGAAACAGGAACAACAAGACATATGAGAGACATCAACTGTACACGCAAATTACAAATAAGTGGTCGAGGCTACTCCGATGGACCCGCGTCGTCGTGGTGGCGACACGGCCCGTGCTTACGGTGCCGCCCCTTCTTGCGCTGCTGCGGAGCCTTTTCATACGCATTCCGTCTGTCGCTGCCACCGTCGCTCTCCGAGCTCTCCGACGACGACTCACCAAACTCCCGTTGCTTGTGGTAGATGCAGCAGACTGCGTAGACAAGGCGAGGGTGAGCATTGACAGACAGTGCTCTGACGCGTACTTTTCGACGACTTCCTGCCTAGGTTCTCGTTGTCGACGGTGCACGCTTGCCAGCGAACATGCTGGCTGCCCTCTGTATTGGTGTCGGGAGCGGCGGCGGCGGCGGCGGCGTCGTCATTTTGTGCGCGAAGGTGAACACGAACAACCTAAAGCACTGTGTGAGTTGCACGTCACTGCATCAACCGCATTCTCGCCTGTGGCTGGGCCGTGGTCACCGTCGTGGTGGCCGTAGGGTCGGGGGCTGCCTGTGAGCTCATACGAGAGAATAGAAGAAGAGTAAAAAAAAGAAAAGTGAAGTGCGAACTTAAACAGAGTTAAAACTTGCAAGTCACTAAACCTGATCCTGATCTACTTTCAAGAGTCGCCCCAATTTTAGAATTGCGTTCCTGAACGATGTGTGATCACTCACTCCAAGCAATTATATTTGATCAAGGCTCGGGTCTGGCTCGCTGGCTTAGCGAGAAGAAGTCATGCGCAGACGAAATAACAAAATTAATTACAAATTCGAGCATGTATTAATATAATTGATTCTCTTCCCCTCTGTGATCATACAATATCAGTATAGAGTCAAAAGCGTGACTCAAACCGTCAAACGACACTCCCGCGGCGGCGATGAGGCGGCGACGAGCAAGGGAGGCAGCCAGCACAGGGCAGGCTGCGGCGTTGACACTGCCAACCAAAGAGGATCTGGTCGACGCACTCGGCGAAGACGTCGTCGCGCACTTTGTGGACGAGGCACGTGCCGACGTGGAAATTGCCTTTGCAAGGCTGCGCAAGCTTCAGGGAGCGCGTCACGGTGACTTGGACACTTTGCAGCTTTTGTTTCCCTCAAGATCAATCACTGTCGTCTCCAGCGCACTCAATGATGCTCTTGGCGATCCCCGCGTGGCAGCTGCGTCGCTTTTAACGACGGGCATGTCGCAGGGAGACGAGGCAGACAGCGAAGATACCGCCGGCTGCAGTGAGGGCGACGATGCAGACCTTGCAGCCCAATTGGAATCGAGCATTTTGAAGGCGTTGCTTCCAACCTCACGGCCCGCAACCCCTGCTGGTGCGTCGCCCCGTCGACGACTCCAGTCAACTAGCAAAGAGCCTTCTCGTGGGCACGACACGATCCTGTCCCAAACAGAGGCGTCGGAGGCCAGCGAGATGGAGCGAGCTGCCCCAGTCGCCTCTTCGCGACATATGCATGCACGCTCGTCACTTCTCAATACTCACCAGCTGGGCCACAAAAGTACTCATGCTGAAAATATTAATCATGATAATATCGACTACAACGACGACGACGAGCTTGATGATGCTGATGATGATGATGATGATGATGATGATGATGATGATGATGATGATGATGATGATGATGATCGCGATGAGGATCATGATGATTTTGTGATGCACAAGAAAACAATGACACCGCCGCCGGCAACGCGTTGCTCGAGATTGGGACGCCGTGGCTCGTCTAATGCAGGTGTCTTTGAAGCAACCCCCCCGGGCTCGCTCAGGCGATCGCCCCATTCGACACATCTCAATTTGACCAATGGCAAAGCGGACATGCTGAGCAACAGTCTACACATGTGCGATAGGCTCTCGTCCAGTGACGCGAGCGACACAAGCGATGCTCCAATTATTCTAAAACGACAACGCTCGCGTCGTCTCCGCCTTCATCCCCACCAGGATGAAGAACAGCAGTATCATGAACAACAGACCAACAGCGATTGGACCAGCGACGTGAGCGGCGGTACGGGCTCCAGCGACGATGGTATGCTGCTCCCCGACGGCATGTACTCGCCCACCGACTACCAAGATCTCGTTGCCCCGCCCGCTATTCAGGCGCTCTTTCCGCTCATTGACGCCTACTCGCCCATTGTCTTCGAACTTGACTCTCGTCTCATGCCATTTGTTCCTGATTTCATGCCTTCCATTGGCGATGTTGATGCGTTTCTCAAGGTACAACTCATGAGACTCTCTTTTAATATTGTCCTTCTTAACTATTTTATCTAGCCGGAGGCTCCACCCGATCGCATTCGCGAAAACGCTGCGACTGACTGCTGTCGGAGACTGGGTCTGGCAGTGATTGATGAGCCGTGCGCGCAGCAGTCGGACTCGGCCAGCCTGGATTTGCGCTTGCGTGCACTGAGCAAGTCACCCGGTGTTTCAGGCAGCGCCAGAGATGGAGTGCGCTCAGTGCAGCCAACCGATCGACGAGTGGGTGAGCACATCGACGAGTGGGTGAGCACTGTGCAGCACACCCACAGCGCCGCCGGCCGCAACGTACTCTACACCGTGCCCATGCCGTCCATCGAGCAGCTCATGCAGCCCTGGCCGGAACACGTTGAGCACATGCTCCTTCACGGTGAAGTACGTCACCATACAATATTCATCATAATTCTTGTTCCAATCATGATCCTGCTCGCGACTTAATCTTTGACACAATTCCTTTTTTTACTTTCTCAGCCCTTTCTACTGACACACGACCTGAACGTACCGCTGGTCGAGTACGTCACCATTGCTTGTGCTTTAGTGGACATTCCGGTGCGCGCCGAAACGCTCGTTCAGTCTCTCCATGTGCTTTTTTCACTCTTCATGCACTTTCGGTCCAGCCAGCACTTCAAGCGCGCGCGTCGTCAGTCGCTCCTGGACCGCATGCAAACCAGTCTGCAGGTGCGCCCCATCACTCCACCCGTCTACTCCCCCGCCGCCCTCTCCTCCCTCCGGCCTCCCTGGCTCTCCCTCACCGTCTCCACAGGCGACACGCTATCTGATGCCCCTTCCAATCCGCTTTCCCCCCGTCCTCCCACCCGCTCCCGCTCCCGTCCCTCCCGAGGAAATTCTCCCGCTCTCGCTCAAATGGACGAGTAAACTTGATGACGTAACGTAACAATTAACAATAATACAATCATAAACATAAAAATTGTAATTTTTTTGAAAAGACGTCAATTTATGTCAATAGTCAATAATACAAATAAATAATATCAATAATAATAATAATAATAATAATTATTATTATTATTATTATTAATTTATTGTTATTGGTATTATTATTATTATTGTTGTTGGTTGAAAACTTCGTTTGGGTTTATTGTTTTTCTTGTATCAACGTTCACACACACGCACACACACGCAAATATATTCCTCGGGTTTCTTTATCGTGTTCTCTCTCTCTCATTCGCGTACTTACGCACTCTCTCGCTTTTTTTTCGCTTTTTTTTATGCGTCGGTACTGCCGTCATCATCCGAGTCTTCGCCCAAGTCAACTGTGCCTGCCTTGCGCGATGTCGCCGATGACGCCATGCGACTCGTACGCTTCGACGTCATCTCGCGACGTAGCGTCTCAATCGTGAGCACGTTCTCATCGAGCTCACGCTGCACTTTGCGCTTGGCCGCCGACACTCGCGTCACCTCCTCCTCCGTCTCCTCCACCTGACGCTTCAGCGCTCGGTTGTGCGATAGCGCCCGCTCCGCCTCCTCCTTATGCACCTCGGCCGCACGCTGTGCCTCATCCAGCAGCTTCGATGTCTCCTTCTGCTTTCGATCGGCCCGGCGCGCCACCCGCTGCAGGTCGCCCTTGGTCTTTTCTTCATCCTCGAGCAGTCCTTCGAGCTCGGCAATGCGTGCCTCGAGCGCAATCAGCTTGCCACGGCTGCGTGCACTCTCCTCCGTCTCTTCAAGACGCTCCTCCATCTCGCGCAATCGACGCTCCAACGACTTCTTTGACGCACCCAACTGCGCACTCTCGTCGCGCTCCGTGTTAAGCTCCTTGTTGAGCTCGTTGACGCGCGCATCCAACTTGCGCGCCTTGTCGTTGGACGTGTCCACCTGCGCCTCGAGCTCCTCGAGCTCCTCGTGCAGACGCGCCAGATCCGCGTCGTACTTGCGCTTCAGCTCCAGCACTTGCGATTGCGACGCCGCAGTGTCGTTGCCATTGTTCAGCGCGTCGTCTCGCTCCTGCTCGGCCAGACGTCGCTGGCGCTCCAGCTGCTCCAGTTGCACGCGCTGCTCGTGAAGTTCGCCATTGAGCAGTGCGTTCTTCTTTTCAACATCGCGGTTGCTTCTGCTGAGCTCGTCCTTGGCCGTGAGAGCGGCCTCCAGCTCGCGCTGCTGGTCCTTGCCCAATTGCTGCTGCTTCTTCAGCTGCTTCG
>CALSCP010000031.1:18209-30970 GCA_943704425.1 Ministeria vibrans ATCC 50519 | reverse complement strand
AGCCTCGCTTCGACTTTTCCAGCTCGTGCACATTCTTGCCAGCGTCATCCTTGGTCTCCATGAGCGACTGAAGCTCTTGCGTGAGTTGACGCTTGCTCTTCTCCAGCTCAATCACACGCTCGTCCGTCTCGAGAATCTTCTGCTGCAGACCGTACGCCTTGGACTGGTTCTCGCGGGCCTCGGCTCGCGCCTGGTCGCGCTCGCCCAGGGCCGCGTCGCTTTTGGCACGCTCTTCGGCAAGCACCGCATCATGTTTGCGCTGCTTCTTCTCAAGCGCCTGTTTCTCGGCATTCACCCGGTCCAGCTCGGTGTTGGCGTCGTCGAGCTCGCCCTGCAGACGCACCTTGGTCTTGCTTGCGGCGTGCAGGTTCTTCTCGACACTCTCCAGCTGATCCGACAGTTCCGTCACGTCCTTGGCGAGCTTCTTGCGCTGCAGTTCGCCCTCATCCGCTTGTGTGTTGGCTGTTTCCAGCTTGTGACGGGTCTCGTCCACCTGCTGTTGCAACGATGTCGCCTGCAAGCGTGCCTGGTCGCGTTCCGTCTCGGCGTCCTGCAACGCGTCTGTCAGGTCCGTCGACTCGCCCACCGCCTGCTTGAGACGCGACTGAAGCGCCAGCTTGGCGCGCGTCTCCTCCTCCAGCGCATCCTGACACTCCTGCAGTTGAATGGCGAGGTCGTCGGCGTTGCGTTTCTTGCTCGAAAGCGACGCCTCCGTCTCCTCGAGACGCTTCTGGCACGCATCAAGGTCGCTCGCGGCGCGCGTTACCTGCGACGTGAGTGCCTCCACATGACGCAAGGTGTCCTCGAGCTTCTGCTTGGTCTCGCCCAACTCGCTGTCAATCGACTTTTTCTTGCGGTCCGTGTCGGCCGACTGAGCACGCAGCATCTCGAGGTCCTCCTCGTGCGCCGTGAGTCGTGACTGCTGCACGTCGCGCTCCTTCTCCAGCAACGCCTTGGCCTTGCTCAGGGTCGCCACTTCCGACTCAAGTTCCTCCGTCTGCTGCGCGTGCTTGCGCTTCATCGTGCTCACCGCTTCGTCATGTGCATGCTCCAGCTCTTCGATGCGAGCCTTCAAGGTGGCCACCTCACTTTCACGCTGTGCTCGCAGTGTCTGTTGCGCCGCACTTTGACCCGCCGTGTCCTCGAGGTCGCGCGTCAGCTTCGACAGCTCGTCCTGCAACTGCTTTCGATGCTTGTCGAGACGTGCCGCACTCGCACGCTCCTGCTCCAGCTCGTCTTGCAGCTCGTCAATCTTGTTGAGTGCCTCGCGTGCTGATCGTTCGCTCGACGACATGCCGTCACGCGATGACTCCAGCTCGGCCGTCAGACGTGCATTGGTGGTCTGGGCGGAGGCGAGCTGAGCACGCACCTCTCGCAGGTCACGCTCGAGCTCCTCAATGCGGTTGCGCAAGTCGGCAATGGTCGCCTCAAGCTGGCGGCGCTGGTCGATGAGCTCATTCTTAGCCTGCTCCTCGGCCTGCAAACGCTCCTCGAGGTCCGCCACTGTCCCCTCCAGCTTCGTCTTCTGCTTGCTCAACTTGTTCGCGGCGTCCTCCTGTTGTTGCAATTGTGTGGTCACCTCTTGAAGACGCTCGGCAAGATGTTGCTTTTCGCGCATGAGCTTGCCAGAGTTGTCCTGACCAGCCGCCAGGTCGTCCTCAAGCTGCTGCAGCATTTTGGCCTTGGACGCCGCCTCCTGTTCAAACCTCTCGCGCGACTTTTGCTCCTCAAGCAACTTGTCCTCCGTCTCCTCCAGCAACAGCTCCATTGCCTTGCGTTCCTTCTCCAAAGCCAGGTTTTTGTCTTCTTCGTCGTCAAGGCGACCCTAGAATCAAATAAAAGGAAACAAGACGTTACTCTTATTAGTACTATTTTTTCATTCATTTTCGTCGTACCTCAAGTTCTTGAAGTTCCTTCTCGTAGGCATTCTTCTTCTCCAGAAGGTGGTTGCGCATCTGCTCGGCCTCATTGAAAGCATCCGTCTCTTGTTGAAGGGCAACAAGCAAGGCATTGCGCTCTTGTGTGAGCTTGTCCTGGCTCGCCTCCAACTCGAGGCGACGCTCCTCCTCCTTGTTGGCCTTTTCGAGGGCCACACGAAGTTCGTGTTCGCGTTCGCGTGCCTCCTCCTCCTGGCGATGAACGTCAAGCAGAGGTGCCACCTTGGTAAACAGTTTCCACCAGGGCCAGTTGCGCAGAATAAGGTACTTCCGAGTGTTACGCTGGATGACACGGATGGCCGTCTCCGCGCTCATCATCTTCTTGAACTTGCGACGCGCAATCCAGCCGCGGCAGTGTGCCTGAAAGCCCTTGATGAGGGTGCTTACACGCGCCTCACGCTGCTCCTCCAGCTCAGCCAAAATGCCGGCACGGAAGAATAATTTGCTCTTGCCAACGCGGTACTAAGACACATTTTTATTACAAATGAATTATATCGCGATTCGCTTTGACAATTATTGTCACTTTCTTTGTTTCAATTCTTCCCTCTCTCTCATTTACTTACTTGAGAGCTGTCCAGTTCAAGGTGGTCAATCATGAGAACACACGCCTTTTTGCCGTCCATGTATCCCTTGGAGACGACACCTGGACAGAGAATATCGTAGCGCGTCTTAAACTCTTGGAACAGCACACGGCCAGGGAAACCCTGACGGCAAATGCGAATGCCCTCGAGCACACCGTTGCAGCGCAGCTGGTCCAACACAAGATCTGAAGAAAAAGAACACATGTGTATAGCGTAAGATAAAATAATAAACCAATGACATATATAAATAGGGTCATCATGTGTTCGCACTGGCATTGATGACGCCGTTCTTCTTGACGTAGTTGGGAATAATGCAGCGCACAAAATGCGGATTGGTGTTGCGCAGAGTGACCATGAGCGACTCGAGCTGCTCCTTGTAGATCTGTGCCACCGTGCGAAACTGCATGCCCTTGCGACGGCTCTTGGCGTTGAACACCTCGCGCTCAGCTCCAAACGACGCAGCTTGGTCTACGACAAAATTTGGTGAGTAACTTATTTACAAAATGAAAATCAAACTGTTACAATGGTCGCCCCAAAGCTTGGTGACGAGAGGCTCGCCAGACTTTTCGAAGAGAGCGGTGACATTGTCGTTGAGGGGATCGCGATTCTTGACGAGCCAGTTGGCGGACATGTACTCGACCTGGAGGGAGAAAGACGAAAGACGAAATAATTATAAAATATTATGATATAATACAATGATAAGTATTAAATGTTACCTCTCCGGCGTAGTGAGACACGATAAAGTCACCCTGCGAGCGCACTGCGTTGGTCTTCTTGTACGGTTTTGACCGGGTCGCGTGGTTGTCATGCAGCTTCTCCACGAACGATTTGTCCGTCGCCTGTGAAATATTATAATAATGAAAATATATTATGATAATAAAGTTGGAACATAATTTATTATTATAATTATATAAAGAATCTTTGTTATTATTATTCTTATACCTTGGGGAAAAGACACTCTTCGTCGAGGATGGCCAGAATGCCCATGGGCTAACAAAAGGACGAGAGGATGCACGAATGTGAGTGCACGTGGAAGAAAGTGGATGATGGAAAAATTATAACTATTGTGATCACCTTCTCGATGAGATCAATGCAGGGCTGCAGATCAAGCCCAAAGTCAATGAACTTCCAGTCAATGCCCTCACGCTCGTACTCCTGCTGCTCCAGCACGAACATGTGGTGGTTGAACAGCTGTTGGAGTTTCTCGTTGGTGTAGTTGATGCACAGTTGCTCAAATGAATTGTTCTGCAAACATGGAGTGAACCATGTCAATTAGAGTCATGAAATTTGGTGTGTGCATGCGCACGTACCTTGAAGATTTCAAAGCCAGCAATGTCCAGAATGCCAATGAACGACTGACCCGAGCGGCTTGTATCCAGGGCTTTGTTTAGCAGACGCACAATGTACAGGAACAGACGTTCGTACATGGCCTACCAAATTAAAATAAAATTCATGTGTAGAGTTTTGTGTTGTGTTTCTTGTTTTTTACCTTTCCAAGTGCTTCAACGGAAAATTCGCACTGGGTCTTGCTCTGGGCAATGGTGACAAGATCACGACCGGCCTTGACCTTGGGGGTGAGAAGGCCCCTGGTAGTGAGAGGGGTGAGAGAGACAGAGAGAAGAGCAACAGTGAGGGGACGTGACGAAAGAAAAATTAATGTATTGTACGTACTTGGTGAAGTCGACGACGTTGATGCCAAAGAGCTGGCACACCTTTTGGGCGGCGGTGTCTGAAGGCATACTGGCCTGCTCGCCATGATCCTCCTGAAATAAAAGCCAGAGAGAGAGAGACAGAGGAGAAAGAAACAAAGTGATAGAGAGAGAGAAGAAAAAAAAATTAAGTTGATGAGAAAAAAGTGATTGAAACAAAGCGATATAGAGACAAGGTGATAGAGACATAGTAATTGTGACATAGTGGTGGAGAGAGAGAGACGTTGAGGCTGACTGGTTATGCAAGAATTGTAAAGTAGACTAACCTGGAAGACAAGGTTGCCCATCTGGAGCACACCCGAGACAATGCGCAGAATCGATGCTTTCTCCTGCAATCAGACCATCAGACAAAATCAGTCCAGCAGCCAAAATTTAAAGTAATACTTCATCATGACGAACGGATTAAAGAATTACCTCGGGAGTAAACTGGAACACATCCATGGCCTCAAGAGTGGCCCTCATCTCCTCTACAAAACGACCATACAAATATAAACGGTCAAGTTACATACGTATCATAATTCAATGGATTGCACTGACCAGCATCGTCCATCTGCTCGACACGCACGTCCTTGCCAGTGAGAAAGGTGTAGGAATCGATGCTGTCGAGGAGCAGGTCCTTGCGCTGCTGAGCGGACGCCCCATGGATGAGCTGGTAAAAGATGTGGAACGAGCGCTCTCCAGGTGCCTACACGCCAAACAAGTAAGGTAAGGTACATAAAAATTATATTGGCGGGTGTGAGAGGATAGTGCGTGATCACTTTCTTCCTCACTCTTTGGTCACTCCTTGCAAATAAGTAAATAATTAATGTGTACCTGTCGCACAGCACGACTCTTCTCAAGCAGGTACGTGTCAATCTTGCCGCCTGAGATTTGACCGTTCTTGTCAAACTCAATGCGAATAAACTTTCCGAAACGCGACGAGTTGTCGTTCTACAAATGAACGCCAACGACACGAAACAGTAAGTTAAACGACATTATAAAAGACAGCCATTATATGTACCTTGACGGTCTTGGCGTTGCCAAACGACTCGAGGATGGGGTTGGCTTCGAGGAGTTGCGTCTCAAGGTGCGACTGACCCTTGGACGCCTTGGCAACCGCCGTCAGGTATTTGATGATCTTCTTGGTGTTTTCCGTCTTGCCCGCGCCAGATTCACCCGTGCAAAGCACCGACTGGTTTTCGCGGTCTACACAATAGCACAATATTAATTTATAAATAAAAAAGAATAGAGTTGAAATAGAGTTCTTATAATAACAATAATAATAATAATAATAATAATAATAATAATAATAATAATAATAATAATAATAATAATAATAATAATAATAATAATAATAATAATTATTAATAATAATAATAATAATAATAATAATAATAATAATAAAAATAATTAATAATAATAATAATAATAATAATAATAATAATAATAATAATAATAATAATAATAATAATAATAATAATAATAATAATAATAATAATTATTATTATTAATAATAATAATAATAATAATAATAATAATAATAAAAATAATTATAATACTATTATTATTATTATTATTATTTATATTGGAGTGAAATTCAATCTTTACGGTTTACCTTGAAGCATGTCACGGTACGCTGTCTCCGTGATTGCATAGACGTGGGGGGGTAGTTCGCCGCGACGGCGACCCTTGTACATGTCGATAATCTCTTCACTGTAGATCGGCAGCCACTTGTACGGGTTGATGACCACACAGAAGAGGCCCGAGTATGTCTACACAACAACGTATGTGTGGAAGAACAGATAGTCGTCAATATTACTCAGACGAATCGAATAATTCGAATGTTCGAGTTTACGTAGATGAGATTCGAGTAGTATCGATCGCGCAGGTTGTGCAGCACGCTCGCCTCATTCAGATACGACAACTGGGCCATGTCTTCAACCTTTTCGTACTTGGGCGGGTTTGCAAGCTGTGAGAAGTGAAAACGCAAAGGGAAAAAGTCAGAATCAAACAGCAAAAAAAAAAAAGGAAAAAAAAAACAATAAGTGTCAATGCACTAAACATACCTGCACGTCGTCGCGCTTGGCTTGGCGATGGTTTCCACTGGTGAGCTCCACCTGAAAAGCCAAAGACACCGACAATGTCAATCAGTTTCAAAAGTTCAGGTTTCAAAAAAAACGAAGAAAAAAAAAGGAAAACAAAAGCGATGAAAGAAAAGAAATCGGAGAAGAATCTCAGTGGATATGCAGTAGGGAAGACATCAACAGCAAATGAAACACGCGGTAGGGCAATGGCCAGAGCGATCGATCCCGTGGATGAAGGTGCTGACGCGAAATCAAAAAGTATGACGTTGCTGTTTTGTGTGTGTGTGTGTGTGTTCTCTGGCAGTCGAACGGCAGCGTCGCTCTAGTGCTGCACTCACAGAGGCAGCCTTTAGCAGGCGTACCGTGGTTTCGTCGCCGGAGTCGCTGATGACAGCGCCAAGAACGAAGCCTTCTTCGTCGTCGGGGATCCAAACCCACTTGCGCGCGCCCCAGTCTGCTGTAGCATCGGAGGCGCCTCGCTGGCCATCGGCTGCCTTGAGTGAGCGAAGGATGTCTGCCTCCGCCATGAGAAGTTGTAGGATTCCTTGAAAGAAAGAAAGAGAGAGAGAGAAAAAAAATGAAATTAGTATTAATTAGTATTATTATTAATTTTTTTTCAAATCAGTGAGTTCAATTGACAATTGCATTAACTATATCGTACAATCCAGATGGCCATGAATAGATTGTTTATAAATACAGTCACCACACCACTGAGTCATTGACACGGATGACACCAATGGATATTGAGTATTGACACCAATGGTCACGACAGACTCACGTCTGACAGTGAAGACCCAAGAGAGGATTGAAAAATAAAGACCATAAGACGTGTTAAGTAAAAGCAGTCACACCCACCCCATCAACCAAAAACTCAAAAGTCAGTTGGGAAACTCTCATACTCCGGTTTCTAATAAATTCATTACTACAATAATAATTTACACACGTTGAATTACAGGCCATCGGACTCAACGAGACGCGCAATGGCGTCCATACAAGGGTCGCCTACAAGATCAAAACTGGCATCGGTGATTTTGGCGGCAAGCAAGGCATCGAGGCGTTGTCGCAGTTCGGACACGAGCACAGCGACGCGACCGGGAGCGCGGAAGGACAACCAGTTGTCGACGCAAATCTGTTGCTGTTCATGGCGCACGACGATCGAGCCGCCAAAGAGCAGAAGTGGATAGGCGCCCACCATGGTCGTGTCGCGCAAATAAATCTTGTTCGTCTCGACCTTTTCGTGGTACGCAACAAACGGATCGTCAAAGTGGTGTTCGGAGAAATTAATGCTGCTGGGATGTACAAAGACACGCTCACGATCACGGCCGTACAAACGCAGTTCGCGGGCGGTGGCGTCCTTGGCAAGCGCACCGGCTTCCACCGCAACATACGTCGTCTCGGGATGCTCGACGCGACACACATTGGGATAGAGCCCCGCACACAAAGCCCCCTTGATGATCTTGGTGCTGTGGCCCATGGCATTAAGTCGTGCTGCGTCGGCGGTGCCTTCGCGCGCCCCAAAGCCAATGTCAATGAGAATGCCGCGGAATTGGCGTCGCAGCTCCGACACCTGCTGGAGGGTGTTAAGCGAGAGGAAGTTTTCTTCGCAAAAGCGACGTTCGTCACGACGACGCGCACTCGGAGTCTGCGCACGACGCACAACATCGGCCCAGGCATCGTGAGCCCGCACGTACCCCAACAGGTCGGACTTGCCCGTGGCAAATGCTCGTCGCGCTGTATCCGCCTCCTCGCGCTTGTCAAAGGGCGTGACAAAGGGCGACCGATACGCGATGCACCCGGCAATGGTGAGGATGGGTTCGAGGCAGCGCAGTAGCGCGCCAAACAACAGCAGTTTGGCTATGCGCACGTCAGCAGGAATCTGCACAATGTGGCGACCGAGCACAGTGATGGCACCGTGTGCGTCGACGGCGCCCAGGCTGCGCAGGTTGTCCATGGCAATGGAGACACTGGCAGTGTCGGGGGCATCGAGCGCCTCTGCCAGAAAGGTGCCGGCGTTGCTGTGGCCCAGTCCCAGCACTTGCAAACAGAGCTGTTCAAGCGGCACGCGCAGCAGCTCGGGAGTTTGGTGGGCACTGAGGCGATCATGGCGGCGCTGGCGGAACAACTTGAAGCATACACCGGCACGCACGCGACCGGCACGGCCCTGTCGCTGGCGTGTGCTCGCCTGACTTGTCCACGTGTCCACCAGACAGCTCATGCCGCGTGCCGCATCGTATTGTGTCTCCTTGACGCGTCCACTGTCAATCACATGCGTGACGTCGTCAATGGTGATGGATGTCTCGGCCAGGTTAGTGCTCACAACAACCTTGCGCGTGCCACGCGGTGGTCGCTCAAAAATGCGCATTTGCTCTTGCGACGTGAGCGACGAGTGCAGCGGCAGAATGCGAAACTGCTCGGACCGTCGTGACACAGCATTCTGCAGCGCGTTGCAGCATTGGCGGATCTCCGCCATGCCTGGCAGAAAAATGAGAATAGCACCGACGGCGCCTTCAGCATCGTCGGACGTTGTCGTGTTGCAAATGTGCGTGACCACCGCCGCGATGAGGTCGTAGTCGAGCGCCAACTCCGCATCGTCCGTCACCGCCGACAGTCCGTACGCTCCACCGTCGGCCGGAATGGCAATTGCACGCCCCGCGCCGTCGCCGTCATCCGTGTCGTCATCGACATTTTCACGGCCGACAGCTGCGTCATCACGACCATCATCATAGTAGGCCAACATGGCGCTTGAGGATGCTCCTTTGGAGGGTGCTGCTCCACGCAACGGTCGTCCGCCGCCGCGTCCGCCGCCGCGTCCACCGCGCGTGTTGTCCTTGCCACGTGCCTTGCGGTTCTGTCGTTCGATGATGTCACGCAGGCTGTATCGCGTGAGTCGAATGATTTCGTCGAGGAAAACCGTTTCGACGGGGAAGGTGAAACCCGGAATGTGCAGTGCGGGCGCACCGCTGAAGTAGTCGGAAAAACGCTGAGCGTCGAGTGTGGCGGACATAAGGACGAGTGTGAGGTCGCGGCGGCGCTCAAGGAGACGACGCAAAAGCACCAACAGAAAGTCTGTGTCGACATTGCGCTCGTGCACCTCGTCGACAAGCACGTGACTGACGCCGCGCAGGAGTGGGTCGGATTGCATTTGACGCAACAAGACACCCGTGGTGCAGAAAAGAAGTCGAGTGCGCGCACTGCGGCGCGTTTCCATGCGCACGCTGTAGCCAACCATGCCACCGACGGGCTCTGCTCGCTCGGAGGCGACACGCGCGGCTACGGCGGTCGCTGAGATGCGGCGGGGCTGCGTGCACACCATGTGACACTTGTGTCCCTCGCCACGCTCCAGATAGTCGTCCAGAAGAAACTGCGGCACCTGCGTCGTCTTGCCACAGCCCGTCTCGCCGCTGATGACCACCACGCGATTCCCACGCACCGCCTCGACGACAATCTGCTTGTGTTTTGACGCGGGCAGCTTTTCGCGTGACTTTTGCATCTCCTTATACTTGGTCTGCGTCTGCTGTTGGCGAAACTCGCGCAAGAGTTGTGCACCCGAGGCACGGTCGCCGGTACCAGACGGACGTTTGCCATGGTGGGATGAGCGCTGTTTGTTGCTGGAAGCATCAATCGCATCTGTGGAAGAACTCGTCGTGGAAGTCGTAGTGATCGTCGTCGAGGACCCATCGAGCTGAGCGGCCAAGAGCGTCTGGATGTGGTGCAGATGAAGCGACTGGAGAGGCGGCGGACGATCGAGCATGGCCTGGCCGTGCGTTTCGAGCCAGTCGACTAGGGAGTAGATCATGGGCTCGCCTGCGAGTTGATCGCGGGCAAACGTGTAGAGGGCACGCATGAGACAAAGCCGCGCATGGGCGGAGACATGCAGCGACTTGGCGGCGTTGGCATGGTCAGCGGCAGGTTCGAGGGCGGCGTCTTGGAAGTGGACGACGAGCGAGGGAGGTTCAAGGGGATAGCGCGAGCCAAGTGGAAAATGAGCGGTGAGGGCGAGGGGCGGACGGACGGACGGAACGGTGACGCGCACCTGGTGGGGCGAGGGGTGCTGCAGTCGATGCTCGCCCAGGATATCACTCAGCGCCAGAAGCTCCTCGCGACGCTCTTCTTTAAGATCGGCGTCTGTACTGCCAAACTCGCCGACATTGTTGTCTTTGTCTTCGACAGCATCACCGTCACTGGTGCGGCGTTTGGAAATGGGTGCGTTGGAGAGGTCGGAGGAGGCGGAGTCTGCGGTGGAGGCAAGGGCACGACAGAGAATGTTGAGAGCGGTCTCTTCGTCGTCGTGGCACAGCTGCAGTGACATCAGGCAAGCTTTGCGCGGAAAGCCGCAGAGAGCAAGGCGGTCGGCCATAAACTGGCGGGCGAGTTGGACAGCATCGCGCGAGCCAGTCTCGAGAACATTGACAGTTTTGGGACGAAAGAGAGTGGGCAAGTCGGGTTCGGGGACATTGAGGCAGAGCCAGTCGAGAACTTTGGACTGGACGGACTGGACGGGATCGTCGCCGTGGGAGAAGAATAGATCGTCTGCCTGCGCCTTGAGAGTGTCGCGGTAAAAAGCGACGGCGGTGTCGACGTGCTCGCGCACAAAGCCCAAGTCGACGACGGCGCGTCTCACCGTCTGCCACACCTGTTTGCGCGCAGCAGCGGTGGCGGCCGCTGTCTGAGAAGCCACGGCAGTAGCCGATGGGGCGTCGGAGTCGGTGTCGGTGTCATCAAAGAGACGCGACACTCCGGTGGACGAGGCGTGACGGGCAGTGGCGGCAAGGAGGCCCTGGGAGGAGGTACGCAGGGCGCTCTCGACACGTTCACGATGGACATCGTTCATGCGCACGTACGGCATACTTTTGAGGAGTTTCTCTTGACGACGACGATCACGTTCGCGGTAATCGGCAGCGGTAGTCGGGGTGGAGGAGGAGGAGGAGGTGGACGACTTGGACGAGGATGTTGGTTGGGGCGCAGGAGCAAAAGGGTCGCCGGGGACATGAAGGGAGGTCTTGGGACCGTTCTTGTCAAGTTGGACCCAGTAGTCGCGATGCGGGGGCGGCAACATGAGGTGCATTGGCATGTGACTGTTGATTTGGTAGAGAGCATACGTTGCGGCAAAGTGACGGCCTTCCTGCGCCGTGTCGTACGTGGCGCGCTCGTCGCAGTACACGACACGATCAACCTTGCCGGTTTTGCGATTGTCGCGTGCGACACTCACGTGGACGCGCACCGTCGCATGCTTTGTCGGCTTTGTCTGGTACGACGGAGAATGCCACTTGTGCTTCTGACAGAGATTCTGCAGCAGGGTCGCCGGAAGCTTGCCGGTCCACGACGACAACGAATACGACGGTTCCGTTGCGGTCTTGGCGGCGGCCGCAGCGGCAGCAGGGATCGACGAGGACGACGACGACGCTGATGCCTGTGCTGGGGTTGACCGTCTCGAGGGACCAGCCGCACTAGCGGTCGCTGCGGCTGCCGCCGACGGTGCAGTCTTCGGCGGTGGCTTAGGCATGTGAGCCTCGCGTGCAAGAGCTCGGCGGCTTCGGCCCATATGTAAGAGGAAGGAAGAAAAAATAAATAAATGAAAGAAGTTGAAAAAAATCAGCTCAATTTCAATCAACTATGAGGATTACATAACGGCTCATAAAATATAATAATATTAAATTTTTTATATTACAATAATTAATACTATTATATTATTTTCACGTCGGGCGGCTTTATTTACAAACTATGAATATGGCTGAATAGCGATCGCCGATCGGGACTTCAAGCGGGAGGATCAGGCTGACCGGGATGAGAGAATTCCTTCCAGTGGTCCGGGTTCTTTCGGTAGCACTTTGGAGCGTACTTGCAGGTGGGCAAGGGTACCGCCTGTGGCGCGTGTGCATTCCAGCCGTGTTGCGACACGATCCGACGGAAGTGTTTTTTGGCCTCTTCGAGGTCGTATGAGGTGCGCTCGGGGGAGCGATCACGTTTGAAGTCGAGACGTCCTTGGCTAACATTGGCTGGAGGGTTATCCTGCGTGAGGTTGTGAACAACCATGGTAAGCAGACCGGCGACCGTGAAGGTCTGCTGGTAGCCACGGTCAGTGCCTGTGTTCACGAGTGACTCGAGACAGATGCTTCCGCCCCATGAGACGTGGCCCGTGTGCCAAACGAAGCGAGGTGCAACGACCCGAAAGAATGGCGGTTCGCGAGGGTACATGGCAGGAAAGCGAATCTCCACTTCAATGTGATCGGTTTTCAAGTGCTACAATAGGAGAGACAAACATTGTAGATGAATAAAGGCATAGGGAGCGAACGATGTGTCCACCTTGGGTGCTTCAAGAAGGTCTTGGTGCAAGGCAGTGTCGTCGGGGAAGTTGCTGGCATGCAGGCGCACCGTCCACACGCCAATGTCTACAAGCACAAGAAGCAGAGATGACGGGATGGGGTTCTTTCTTACTTATCTCGCGCAGGATCTTCGTCGTAACTTTCTTAT
>CALSCP010000031.1:0-14166 GCA_943704425.1 Ministeria vibrans ATCC 50519 | reverse complement strand
AGGGGGGGGGGGGGAGAAACCAAATGATAAAGTATTCACACTTTTGTTTCAATATAGAGCAAGATGAAGGGCTGGACTTACTGAGTGCGTCGATTGCAAGACAGAAGCAGCTTGGAATGGTAAGAAGCGAGTGGAGTGAGGCTGTGTGCCTGTGTGTGTGTGTGTGTGTGTGTGTGCTGAGTTTGGTGTGTGTGTATGTTTAGGCAATTGGGAATGAACTGGAGGATCAGGAGGGGCTGCTGGACGATCTGGACTCGCAGGTGGACAAGACACACTCGCTACTCAAGCGCGAGACCAAACACGTCATGGAGGTGTCAGAGAAGGTCAAGACGGGCGGAATGTGCTGCTGTATATTCCTCTTGATGGTCGCCATGATTGTTCTTCTCGCCATTCCTAACTAAAATTTTGAAAAGAAGTTATACCTGTTTTTATTAAGAATTTATGGATTGTTGAAGCGGAATTCAGAAGGGCCAAAGTGCTCATTTTACTTTTCTTTCCTAACATATTGATCATGCAGCATAGTCAGAATACAATTTTCTTCGCATGCGGTGCCTTCACCTGGCTGTGCTGCTTACTCTGTTTTTCAGCTGCACCTATTCGTGCTCCAATGAAGCGATTGGGCTCGTGGGTGCGGCACAGCTTGCAAAGCTGCAGGGGAATGCTGCAGGGGCACGCCAGAGTCTGGAGGACGCGATTGCGACTGACGAGACGTGTGGCCTTGCCATGGCGCGACTGGCGCGGCTCCTCGGCACAGGTGCGTGATGCGTGCCACACAAGGCTGCTTCTATATTGACTGGTACTGGCTGGTTTCGGTTGCAGAGGACGCTGGGCGAGCAAAGGCGTTGCTACGTCGCGCACTCGGCGACTCGCGCTTGTCTTCGACGGAAGCTGAGCAGACACGAAAGCTGTTGATGCGCCTTGGTGGTGAAGCGATCAGTGACTGGTATTCGCTTTCGATGGGGGAGGCACATCAGCTACAAACAAGCCTGTTGAAGCTGTGGGCGTGCGACGTGACCGTGCAACCAAATAGTCAAGATGAGTCCGCCTATCTTGCGCCCTCAATTTCCACGTCGCTCGTTCACGTTGGACCGTTTGTTTCCAGTCGGTGGGGGTTGGGTCACGCTGGTGCTTGGACCTCTGTGTCGCTTCTCGACTGTGACGAAGACGGCGATGCGGGTGACGGGGGAACACTGTCCTTGACCGACCCGCGCAGCGCTGCCTTTCCTCTGTGGAGCTCGCTTTCCCTAGACGACACTACAATGCCATATCGTATCACGTTGAGGCGGAACATGACAGTGTCTTTTCCATCGTACGTGTCGTTTTATATGACCGTCGCCAATTCAGTGCGAGTGCTAGTACACACACACAACCGCTCTACTCCCTCCGCGGATGAGCAAGTCCGCCGTACACGCCATTGGCACACGTCCATTATGCGGGTACCCTTCTCTAATATTGATGCGTCCTCTCTATGCTCAACCCTCGAGCGACTTGCGAAAACTCTTCCGACCGTGCACAAGAGTAACAAGCGTGGCGGAGTACAGTCGCGCGCGGATCTGTTTCACTCCGGCCACAACCTGCCTCACGCGATGTATCAACTGCGCAACTACATTAGCCAGGCTGTTTTTAATTACACTGTTGCGCTACTGGGTGTACAACTGGATTCAAGAGGGGGTACACTTGAAGTGGACATTGTCCACGCGTGGATAAATGTGTCGCCAGTTGGTGCCT
Organism: Ministeria vibrans ATCC 50519; assembly: GCA_943704425.1. NCBI lineage: Eukaryota > Filasterea > Ministeriida > Ministeriidae > Ministeria > Ministeria vibrans. The sequence goes on along the minus strand of CALSCP010000031.1, from coordinate 12,438 downwards.
TCAATGCACCTCATACTCACCCCGACACGCATATCTCCGGCGTGTACTATGCCAGTGCAGGCGAGATGTCCCCTTTATGTTTTATGGATGCCCGTCCCACTGGTCTACGTGAATGTATTTCGCCCGAGCAAGGAAGCGTGTTTATTTTTCCTTCGTGGCTCGAGCACTATGTCGAGCCTCACCTCGATCCCACAACACCCCGCGTCGTGGTTGCCTTTAATGTACGCGTGCATTGGCTTTGTGTCGAAGAAGAGCAGCCGAATGGCAGCAAGAATGGCGATGATGCGATTGGTCTTGAAGGGCGTGTGAGACTCAAGTTGTTATAAATTGTACAATTTTGTCAAAGGTGATTTAAGTGAGCTCAATCCTTATTATTGTCGGGGTTTTCTGATTGTGTAAATAGAGGTTGATAATAATTAGAAGAAGAATACAACCCATTTATTCATGATACAGTCACCAGATCTATAATTAGAAGGAGAGTGATAATCAGTACAAGTCACTCACGAAAAAAGACAAACCAAACTACTCAAGAATGAGTCAAGATAGTAAAACCAATGTCCTGTCACTACTTAATAAAAAATAATAAATAATTAAATTTGATACAATACTTGATTTATTATTATATTTTTGACGTCTTTGTGATTGATAAAGAAAGTAATCGTCATTCTTGATTCTTATTCTTCTTAATTCTTATTTATTTAAATTATTTTGTTGTCAATGGTCGTCGTGGACACCGAGTACAGTGCAGACTCGACAGAGTGGAGTCCCGATGGCTCTTGGCTTGCGTGCGGCACGTACCAACTCACAGAGGTTCGGTCGAAAAAAAAAAAAGGCAGAAATATACTAAAGCATCAAGGGGAGTAGGAGGAGACACAGACAGGCGCCAAGGAGCGTGTTGGGCGTCTCTTGCTGTACAAGGTGGAGAATGAGGCGGGAGACGACGGCGAGGACAGGGTGTGTGAGGTGTGGCGACAGGACACGGCAGCAATCCTCGACATGAAGTGGAGTCGCCACGGGAATGGTCCGCTGCTCGCACTGGCCGATGCCGTGGGCTGCCTGTCGACCTTTAGATTCGACAAAGGCCTGGATGGGCTGCCGGTCGGCACGTGCGTATGCAACGATGCGACGGGCTGGCGAGAGCAGGACGAGAAAGAAGCCTTGAGACTGTCGCTGGAATGGAACACTCGGCGCAATGCACAAGACGTCTCACCAGAGATTGTCGTGAGCGATTCGCTGGGAGACATTTCACTCGTGGCAGCGGATGCACCGGGCGGTGAACTGCGTGTAACACAGACTTGGAATGCGCATTCATTTGAGGCGTGGATTGCAGCGTACGATTGTTGGCAGCCCCACCTGGTCTACTCGGGAGGCGACGACTGCCGTCTGCGCGGTTGGGACACTCGCCAGAACCCTTCCGTGGCCACATTCACAAGCAAAGCGTACGTGCCCCCCTCCCCCCTCCCACAAGCAATAAGCTCAGCGTTCATTACTTTTATGCTATCACAGGCACTCAATGGGCGTGTGCAGTGTCCAGTCCAGTCCGCTAGTCGAGCACCTTTTGGTGACTGGCAGGTATACCAAACAGCCGTCGTTTTGAATTTTGACATCAAATCGCGTGCAGCTACGATGACACCATCAAGGTGTGGGACGGTCGAAATATGCGACGGCCGATCGATTCTGTCTCTGTCGGAGGTGGCGTATGGCGTCTCAAGGTAAGAGCTTTTACAACTATGGATGTTTTCTGACTTGAGAGAGCAATCTGGACAGTGGCACCCCACAGACCCTACGCTGCTGGTTGCGCCATGCATGTACGCAGGTGTGCGTTTGCTGCGCGTAGGCACTGAGGCTCGCGTGGTCCACGAGTACAGTGCGCACGGGAGCATTGCGTACGGCGCAGACTGGCACCCACACGCGCCTCATCGCATTGCCACCTGTAGCTTCTACGACCACCAGCTCCATCTTTGGCCGGTGCCTGCCGACATATGATGAGCAGACGCATACATCATCAAAAACATCATCGTCGTTCTTAATAATTATTATTATTGTCAGTATAATTATTTTTATTGTAAAATAAAAGTTCATCGCTGCCAGTCACCGTCGAAGCTGGTGAAGCCACACACAAGGAAGACGGGAAAGTAGGGTTTCTTCTCAATAGACGAGCACCAGTTCCAAGCACTGGTGAGACGCCCGTCGATGCACGAGCCTGCATCAAAGAAGTTGCTGGCGCCACTCCCGTCAAAAGCATGTCGGAAGAAGTCCACGAGAATCGTACGTCGCAGCTTCTCGCATCCCTGTCAAAGTGCACAACAATCAACACATTTTCATCGTGAGAGCAATCGTGAGTCAGTATACCCCAAAGGTGGCGACAAGGTCACGCATGGCGGAATTGCCACGGTTGAACTCGGGACCCTCGAGACGGGGGATGTGTTCGAGGACGAGCACGAGTGGAGAGAGAATGCGCGGGATCTGCGTGTACTTGTCAATGAACATCAACGCATTCGGAACATTGTGATCGCCTAAATGAATCACACTCGAGCCCACCCAGTGGTCCACCGTCTACGGACAAAAGACAATTTGAATAAAATAATAATATGATTATACTGTGGGGTTGGGACAGGCATACGCGCTGGGTCTCGTGGAGAAGCGAGTGCATGGCACGGGAGATGCGCGGGGCAGACTGCACGCGGTTGAGACCTTGACCGGTGTTGCACAGGCGGTAGTGATTATGCTCGTCAAGCAGGTCGTTTTCTATGGACGAGCAAGCAAGAGGTGAATGAATGATGCGAGCTGAGCCACAGCAGTGTAGTACCAGCCAAATGCCACAGGCGGTACATGTCATGAAGCACGTTGCGCCAGAGCAAGAGGGTTTGGCGCACGTAGTGGAACTGCTGACGGTGCGAGTGGGAAAGACGCGCGCCTCGTCGTCCCGCCGCAATCGCCAATGAGTATTCCGTCTCCGCTCCGTCCGCGCGTCGCTCAATCGCAACCGTCTCAGGGTCGAAGTAGTGCTCAAGATAGCCAATCATGCGATCCACTGGAAGGCGATTTCCGCTGAGGTAGGAGTTGTTGTCCGCAATGCTGTACAGGCAGTGTCTGCAAGCACAGGTGACACTTCAGGCGACGCAAAAACAAACACACAAAGGGTGATATCAAGTCGTACCTCACTTGGTCCTTGGAACAGTTTGCACGGGCGTACTTACGCGCGAGCCGCTCAATGGCGCGCTCCTTGGCCTTGATCTCGCTCTCAATGGTCGGACGGTCCTTGTTCCCCGGCAGAATGTCCATTGTAGCCGTCTCAATGTCGGGCTCACGAAGCATCGCTAGTGCCCCCAGCGACTGCAACTGCGCATGCACAGTCAAAACGGGCTTCACGCACGAGAACTCCAACATTTGACGCACATCAGCTGACACACTGTCCATCAGAAGGTGCACCAGCTTCCCGTACTCTAAAAAGATTAACATAATAATTAATTTGTATTGTTCATTCATCTCAGTTTGCGGTGATTCCTTCCAATTCCCGCCTATCACTAACCTGTTCTCATTTTCTCAGGATTCAAGATTTTGTGACGTCGTCCCACTTCAAAGAATTCCTGATCAGGAGAAAAAGAGAAGAGGAGGAGGGGAAAAATGAGGATTGATAATTGTAGCCCTGTAAACATACCTGAAAGAAAATCTCATTTTCTTGGAACTCACGAGTAGAAATGAGTTCCTGGCCAGCCTTGTAGTCTGAAGCCACCATGAGACCGCTCATGATAGCACACATATCCAACAGTTGCGTTTGGATGCGCTTCATTTTCGAGCCGTAGCAGTACACATCGACGTGATCAGTGTACTCGGACACATTCAGTGCCGCCTCGAGCAGCCGCAACGCCTTGCGCTCCGACATGTCCAGGCGCAGGGGAATGTACTTTGCGCGTTCAAAGACGGTCAGGGGCTGTCCGGCTCGTCCAACGTCGGTCGAAATCGATTCGATCGCAACGGGTCGTCGAGCATCGTCGTCGTCGGCATGCGCATCGTCATCGCTGCTCAGATCGAGGTCGCTCGACGCACGCGCCTCGTGGCCGGTGTCCATAGCCAAAGGTGAGGTCGCATCACCAGCCGCAGGGGCAGTCGGCACGACCACAGCGTCAGTCTGTGCAGCGGCAACAACCGTTGCGTCGGGTGCCGACGTGATTCGATTCACCTCGTGTCTCTGACGCTTCCCTCGTCGGTGCAGCGCATGAAAACACACGTCACAGAGAGTGTCGTCACACTCGCGACATACGACGGCCGCCGGTTGGTCCTCGCACTCTACACACAGGCCGGAAGTGGCGGGATCCGATTCAGGATTCGAATGACGCCGCTTCTCGCCTCGCGACGGTTCGTTCTCCTCGGCACCAGCCTCCGTCGTCGGATCAATGTCCGCGATGTCGCGAGTAAGCATGTCCGTAAGAGTAGACATGGCAGTCGTCAGAACGTATGACAAGAAAGAAAGTATGAGTAAAATAATCAACCGATTCCAGAATCCAGAATTCCACTTTGTACTTTTTTCTTCGCTCCATTCTCTTCAGGTGAGATAACGAACGTTGCATGCTTCTCATTGCATTGCCTATGTGCGAGCCCGATTGCATGACTTTTTTTTGCTTCTTCTTCTGTCTTTTTTGAATTTTCAGTGTCTTTTCAAAACTCTGTGAGTACATCAATATGGAAAGCAAAAAGAGGCGTCGAGATGAGCAGGAGATTCGCAAAGATGTAGACGCGGAGTGGCCCAATGCATCAGAAGAAATGAAGCAGAGTAAGAGTTGTTCGCGACCAAAAGACAAAACACAACGCGTCTTGACCCAATATTGTTGTTTTGTCTCCGACTAAATTTCACTTGTCAGTATTCGTGATTGTTGCAAAAGAAAAGAAAAACAACCTTCTATCAGCGCCTGTATCTTGTCGGCGCGTTGCTTTTCCTCCATGGCGCGTTGCATTGCCTCCATGGCACGTTGCCTCTCCTCGTCGGCGCGCAACTCGAGTTTGACCATCTCTACAAAACTCACACGTCTTGCCGAGAGGTCATCTACAAGGTCAGCGTATCATAAAGGCAATTACAAACCTGTCAAAGCGAACGACATTCTCCCCAAAGCGTTCCCGAGTGAATGCTTCCCAGACGGCATCTCGAGTCTGGCAAAGACGCCTACTGTAAGTTATTCCTGAATTCCGCTTCAGGGAGAACTCCTGACCTAAATGGCTAAAAACAAATGAAGGGATGGTCAACAGAAACCTCCATTGCGCGGCTTGTCTGCCGAACACTGGAAGACGCCATTATCGCTGCTTCTCTGAAAGCTAAGGCAGAGATCCACCCAGAGACCTACTTGACTGCAAGATTGCGACGGGACGGAGTGTTTATCGAGATGCCTCAAAAATGTCGCGTCGGCGTTGTGGAAGTGAAGGTTCCCTGTCCAAACGCAACGGCTGCTCTGGAGGACGAGGTGGTTCTTGGCCAAATTATGGCGTACCTTCTCGCGCTGCTGTATGCCGACACAAATGCCTTTGTGCGGGACACGATGATTCATAATAATTTTTTTGTTTGTGTAGGCACCTTGAAGGGCTGGGCTGGGCTCTTGGACTGGTGTCGACGTACCTTGGTTGGCGCATTGTTGGAGTGAGTCGCCCGGGAACAACTTGGGCGCAGCGTGTGCTTGAAGCGGACAGCCTTGACGAGGTGACTGCAATTGCGTTGGAGGTCACAAGTCAACCCCGCCCTGCCGGCATGGGGACGTGGCAAATGGTCGTGGCGCAAGCGGCGACACAGCCACTCACTACGACGCCTTACGAGTTGGCAACCACGCTACCTGCTGAAAAGGACCTACCAATCAGCCAACACACACTGCACGCCTCGGCGCCAATTGAGGCCGCACAGGGCTCGATTGTCGACCGCCCTCTGCGACTTCAGCTCGCCACGCTTATGCGAAAGATGGTCATGGCCCCTGTTGATTGCATGCCGCTCGCAGGGACCAAGTTGGTTCTGGGAGAGACAGAGGACGGCAGCGACTTGTGGCGAGACGTGAACATCGATCCCACCAAGTTGCATCTGCAAGTGCCTGATGAGCAGTACGATGGGCCCATTGTGATTCTGCACCGCATCAAGATGGGCGCCCATGGCACGGTGTTTCTTGCATTTGCCGCCGACCTGTATAGTCTCTTTGCGATCAAGCTGATGCGCCCCCTTGGTTCTGACGCCGACCCCCGAGGCACGATTTGTCAAGACTGTGCCGAGGCCGAGGCAAAAGTCTGGAATCGAGTCAACGGCCATCTCACAGGCGGTCGTGTGCATGCGCGCAAATTTGGCTTGCAGCGCTTCGGCGTGCTGATGCCAGTGCTGATGCCTGCTCCAGAAGAGGGAGTGAATGAAAGTGTCCTCGCAGTGCTCGCCAAGGCCGCCGAAATCAAGGGCTTCAAACACCCAGATGTCCCGCCCGCGAATGTCTGCAAGAATCCGGTCACCGATGAGCACGTGCTGATTGACTTCACAGTCATCCGATATGACTGACTTTCCACTTACCAAAGACACTCATTCAAAGAGTATATGAAGGAAGTAAAAAAAAATTATGTGTGACTTACTCACTCACTCACTTTGCCTGATTATATCAATTTTGATCTCAGACACATCAAGCCCCACTAACAGGACTAACCTACACAAGCCAAACACCAAATTAGTGTGGATTAAACTAGACAACTTGCCAAATGCACCCTCGAAAAAAGAACACAACAATTTACCAGCTTCCACAACTCTACAGCTCTCTTTCCCTGAGGGCTCAGGGCTCTGACCTGGGAATTCGGGAGTGCGAAATTGTTAAAATGCGGACATTATCATAGATCATTTGGATCAAACGGCATTTCTTACCTTGGGTCATCGTATTGTTTATGGCGTGCTTTTGCTGCCAAAAACCTTCAATTCCAGCACCAGTTGTATGGCTCATGAGAGACTTAAAGCATGAGGGAAAAGGCACACTGAGTTTGTTACATGCCTTCAGAGTTGCCTTTGGAATCTCTATTTGGTTTTATGTTTTTGTTTATGATAAGCACTCCATTGATACATTGGGTCCTCTGCAAGGCCCTGTGTTCCTTTGGATGGTCATGGGATTTGGGGTCATCTCTTCTGTATTTTCAATTTTCATCGCCGTTCAGGATATGGAGTTTACCCCAGTATCGCATGTCTCATGGTCTGTAATGCGTACCCCATTGCATACGTCATATCTATAGACGTTACTTGCATACCACCGTTTGCTGCGATTGAGGCTATGACAGTTCTCGGTTTATGCTATGGCTTCACCGTCCGCAACTACGACATGCGCATTTCCTTATATCAAATCATTGATACCGTCATGTCGCCATTCTTGATTTATGCTTCCGTGATAATCAAGGCTTTGAAAGTGATACAAGTGTATGATCACCCCTATCATTGGGTTCCATTCGTTTGTCTCTTAATCTCCACTGTAATTGTGGAGGTCGCCAAGCTCCACTACTATGGAGAAAAATCTCGACCGTTGCCTTTAACGAAACTGCAGCATCTTCCATTCTACAACAAGGACGTGGTTGTTACAACCACTGACTTCTTGAAGTGTTTTAGTGCTTCGTCAATATTTGTTGACGTTGTCTATCTGGTTCTAGCTAATTTTGTCACGCCCATTGACGACGATCAAGGACGCAAAATTCAAGTCGCGGTGTACGTAACTCTCGGTTTTCAAATATTGCTAAGCCTGTCCCATATTTGCTGTCCAAAATGAAACTACTTTTAATCAGATGTCATTCACGTTCGATTTATTCGAAGTTCTCCGTGTGCCTTCTTCAGAGAAACCACAAAGTCGAACAGTACGTGTATGGGTTGTACAGTTGAGTGTGTGTGGTATTCGTGGTGTCTGTTGCGTTGAAATGACTGTCTCGAAACTCTGCCAACCCGTGCAAATGGGGGCGTTTCTCTCACGCACAACGTTGGGCATGTATGTGTTTTAGCGTGTTAATGAAGGGTGATTTCATGTAAGAGCTCGCTTTTTTTTTCTTTTTTCTTTTCTTCTTTGAGACCCTGCCTGCGCGCCAGCGCCTGCAAAACATAGAATGTATTATGGGTGCAGGGATCGAGTGTTGGATATCTGGTGTGGTTTTGTAGGCTGTGTGTTGGCTAAGAGTGGCAATTTCGTGTAAGAGCCGCTCAGGGTTTTTTGTGAACCGAAATGCTCGCTCTGCTAACCCTGCAAATCAGGATGTATAGTATGTGTGCAGGGCTTGGGTGATGAGTGTATGGTGTCCTTGTGTAGACTGTGTGTTGGCTGAGGGTGGCGTTTTTATTCTAGAATGGGGATCCAGGGGCTCGGGAAATTTGCGCTGCAGTATTCCAAGAAGTGAGAATAAAAAGAGGAGAAGTCCTCCTCAGTAGCTGACTTGCATATGATAGAGGCGATGTGCTCAAGCGACATGTTATTGTTGACTTCGGTGGGCTGAAGCACGCCGTATTCGAGTGCCTGTAAGTACTTTGATGTTTGCCTAAGAAGTCTTCTCCTTTTTTGCTTCACGTTCACCGGGAGCGCTCAGGACTGCCATTTGGCTAAAGACATCCTACTTTGGTATATTGAACCGTATTTCTTTTGTCGTGTCTCGTACGAAAATGCCCAAAAGTATTCATGGAACTTGCACTGTGATCAATGCATTGGCGTCGATGACAGCCGATGACTGCTTGTTGATTCTGATCGCGGTTTGCTTCTATCCGTTTGAACAATCGTTTTCAAACTGGTTTCCTTTTGTAGATGTAAAACAGACGGCGAACTCACCACCAAAGCGCACGGAAACATGATGCTATACTTCGACAAAGTGCGACAATTTGTCCTCGATCTATTGAAACACGCAGAAGCGGTCACTGTCGTCCTCGACGGAGCAGCACCAGAAGAGAAGGACGCGACGATCAAAGATAGGGACAAGCAAAAGATGAAGGCTGTCGAAGAGGGGAAAACCATATACAAGCCACCAATGTTGTCAGTTGTAGCCACTGAGGTATGGACTGTCGGGCTGTGGCAATTTTGCGTGAGAGATGAAACACATACAACTAATTTCAACTAATTTCATACTACAATCACTGTTTCCTCTCATAGGCCGTGCTTGAGCTCCCCTCTGACGAGGATCGCGTGACCGTCAAGTGTGCCGTTGGTGAAGGCGACGCACTGGTCATCGCCTTGGCCCAAAAGCACAACGCGGTCGTGCTGGCGGACGATTCCGATTACCTCATTGCAGATGTTGATTATGTGCCGTTCCGTGAGTTTAACGTGAAGACTGGCTGCGCTTCTGCATTCTTCCCGTCAGCATTTCACCACAACACCATCGCTGAACTAATTGTCCGGTGTCTTTAGTGCGGGAACACTTGCTACTGCCCTCAAACTGCATCCGCAAGATATGCCCATGTTTGCTTGTGTTGCTGGGAACGATTACACCACCCGATCGGATTCCTGGACAAGCTTTGAGGCTGCTGCCGACAAAGTTCGCCAACAGGTGAACAAGTTTTGTTTTGTGAGTTTATTCGATTCATGTCTCTTAGGAGAAAGGATGGTCGTGTCCGACATTGGGCGTGTCGCGCATGTTATACGAACCGAGTCCGGAGATGTGCGATGTTGTTGCATATTGCAAAGCCAAGTTGAGTTTTCCGCAGTCTTACGCAGAGTATTACGCGTCTGGACAGCTGCGGTTTGATGCGCGCAAGCGTCACCGTCTGGAGATGCTTATTTGTATGGACGACCGTTTTTGTTCTCCGTGGGAAACGACGGCGCCTTTGCGCGTGGCTGCTCATGGGATTCTCTACGAGGAACACGTGGTTGAAACGTTCCATAAATGTGCCACGACATTCACGGCACGACACGAACTACGCGATGGCCCTGACATGGAGAGTATTGTTCTGAAGGACGTGGCCATGCGCAAAGACTTTATGCTTGAAGTGTGTGGTATCAGCGCCACTGAGTTCGCCTGTGTGCCGGCGACGATCCCCGCCGTCCCCGGCCTCGCCTTCCTCTGGCTCGCCCATCACGCCAGCGACTTTGAACCGCCAATGAGTGCGCTTATGGTGTCTGCCCTGATTATTGCTGTTCACAAGTCGTGCGCTCCCTGTGCAGAACCCAACACACCTCAACGTGGAAGCGCGGGACCGTTGCGTAAGGGCGTTGATCAGTGGTACGCTTTCTCCCTCCATGAAGTTGATTCTGATCTTGTAGTCTTTGTGTAGGCTCGCGGTCGTCCTTTCGCTCGGGCACCTGCACGCATCCCTGCTGGGGCCATGGGGTCGTCAAGGTCTGCGATACGCTCGTGTTGGTAGTGGAGTCCACCTGCACCACGAGTTGCAGCTGATGAAGAAAGAAGGCGACGATTACCCACGAGGAGAGACTGAGAAAGACATTGGGAAATTCATCCGTACAGTATGTGGGCCGATTCACAAGAGGGAAGAGAGGGCGAAAAAGAGAGAAGCTAAGGACATGGCGAAGCGGGAAAGAAAAGACGTCGGAAAAAAGCCGCTGCCGAAAGGAAGATATGATTTGTTACTAGGCGACGTCGACGATTGATAAGAAGTACGACACAATGACAATGTGTTGGGAATGGAAAGCACTTACTCCGTCAATGGTTTTCAGGGAAGCCGAGTAGAAGAGGTCCGCAATGGCCGCCCCATGCGTCGCTTGTAACCACACCCAATAAACTTGTCCACCTGTGGCAGGTGTTGACAATCTCAGTTTATCTGTTTCTTTGATTTTGACTCCTGTTTTAATTGTGTCGGCATAAACATACGGGTTGTATTCTTCTTCTTCTAATTGGTAAATGGTAGGCATTATTCGGCGCCCTCTTCGCCCTCTGGGTTTAGGTGTGGCCAATCCTCCGGCGTTTTCGATTTAAGACGGTGTTCTTCAGCCAGCTGAGCGAGTGCAACAGCTGAGCAAACAAAAGAAGAAGTGACGTCATTGTTAGAATCAATAAAACACAGATTTAACAAAACACAATTTTAACCAAACACAAATGCCACCCGTAACGCCAGAATTGTCTATGGACGACCGGCTTTCTCCTATGATTGAGTCCTTCAACTGTGTGAAAGAAATTGGCAACATTCGAGACAAGCGAAGGATCAGGCGATGCGCTGTTCAATTTGTGTCAGACGCCAACATCATTGACGACACAGTCACAAACACGCTTCGACGGCTGTCTGACACTCCGTGGCGGAGTGAGTCCGTGCCCAAACGCAAGCAACGTGGTCAAGAGATATGAGTGTGTTGACACTCTTATCGGTCTACGTCGTACAGCGCCTGTTGCACCTTCCTGGTTTGTTTGAAGACTGTGCGCAGGACGATAACATACGTGACGCTATTCCCATTCTAGTGGCTGCTGTGTGGAATCTTCGAATTTTCACTGAGAGAATGGCAAGCATTATAATCATTTGCACTAAACAAAAGTTTCTTGTTTTTTTTAATACAACTACTTCGGGTTAGGGTTAGGGTTAGGGTTAGGGTTAGTTTGTTTGTTCTTGTGTTTGTTAGTGTGGCGCGTTTTATTACTTTTGTGTGTGTCTGTGTTGTTTTGTTAATGTTTGTGATTGTTTGTTTTTGATATTATGTGTGTTGTTTTGGTATTTGTTCTTTGGTGTTGCTTGTAGTATCCTCTTGTGTGTTTTTGTGTTTGATGTGTGTGTTGAGGATCGCGATGTATTCCGAGTGGGCCCCATAAGCTGCTTGAGTATGTGTTAAACGTCTGAATACAATCGTAAAGTTCATGTCTCGGTTAGGGTTAGGGTTAGGGTCTCTGGACCGACAATGTCGCTGCTCGGGACACGGTGAACGAATTATGCAAGGCGGTTGATGAGATGGGGCAGATGCGTCGTGATGGAGTGGTACGGCTGCTGCAGCCAATGGATGAGCGTGTGGCTCTTTGGTCGTCGCGCCGTGTGCGGCGGCTGTTGTCACGGTCGTGCTCTCCGATGGCTCTGGGTCTGCTCTGTGACGTTTTGTTGGTGCGCGAAGAGTTTCACGCCAAGACGGAGGTTTTGCACGTCAAGGCACATGTGACGGATCGTGTTCGGACGCGTGAGGAGGAGTGGAACGAGCGTGCTGATGGGATTGCTCGTGGTGGTCTTGAGCGTTTGCGTGGCAATATGGAAGGGAACAATGAGTATTTGGCAGAGCTGGCAATGCGTTGGGACTGGTGTGCGTTACTGGGGTCGACGCCAATCAGTGGCGTGTGCATTCGCTTGGGTTGCGATGGCCGGGACCGTCGAGTGGAGCGCGCGGATGCCGGAGCGGCCAATCAGGTGCCTGTTGATAGGGCTGGTGCTACTGCCGGTCTAGATTTGCAGGATCATAATGCAAAACGACTGTTGAAGGACGTGCAACGTGATCGACTGTGGCGTGCGATGTCGGGCCATGTGCACCAGGGCAAGGTCGTTCGGGAGTCTGGTCA
>CALSCP010000026.1:0-12532 GCA_943704425.1 Ministeria vibrans ATCC 50519 | reverse complement strand
GTGTGTGTGTGTGTGTGTGTGTGTGTGTGTGTGTGTGTGTGTGTGTGTGTGTGTGTGTGTGTGTGTGTGTGTGTGTGTGTGTGTGTGTGTGTGTGTGTGTGTGTGTGACCTGTCAGCTCCTACTCACCCGCACATGAGTCTCATTCACACTTACGGATTCTTCGACGCGCACTTGGCCCTGCTGCTCGTTGGGTGCTCGGTAGCGGTGCATGCGCAGGACGTGCTCACTGATCTCTTGATCACGCTTAGGATCCATAATGTCAAGGACGACAAAGAGCAGATCGAAACGAGAGAGGAGCGAGTCGGGCAGTGCAATGTTCTCCATGGGAGTCTTGGTGCGATTGTACTGGCCGTAAATGGGGTTGGCGGCAGCAAGAACCGCACAGCGCGCATTGAGGGTAGTGTGGATGCCCGCCTTGGCAATGGTAACCGTCTAGCGCACACAAATAAAAGAAAGTCAATCGATGTCATTTCTTCCTCGTCGTGTCATTACTTGTTGTTCCATCACTTCGTGGATAGCCACACGATCCCCATCCGACATCTTGTCAAACTCATCAATGCACACAATGCCTCGGTCCGCAAGCACCATCGCACCGGCCTCAAGACGACGCTCGCCTGTCTCCTGTGCACACACAAGACATCATTCAGCACTCAATCGCACACACCACATGAGAAAGAGAAAACAACGTGATAGAAAGAGAGTGATCCAGACAGCGAAAACAAAGTGATAGAGAAACTTCTCTCGACCACAGTCGGAACAGACATTGTATTGCGTCTCTTACTTGGTCTGATGTGACTGCGGCCGTGAGACCGACACCGGACGAGCCACGGCCCGTCGTGGCAATGGCAAGAGGTGCGGTGTGAAGGGCAAACCGAAGCACTTGTGACTTGGCAGTGGACGGATCGCCAATCAACATCATATTGATATCACTATTAAACACATCAAGAGTGAGGATCAAAACACATACAGACAGACAGACACACACACACACACACACACACACACACACACACACACACACACACACACACACACACACACACACTCACTCACTCACTCACTCACTCACTCACTCACTCACTCACACACACACACACTCACACACTCACTCACGACACACACAGTGCTTAGTACCCTCTCAGATGTGTTCCACTGGCAAGATTCTTTTCGTTTCCGCCCAGCATGAGGCAGAGCAATCCGCGCTTGATAATGTCGTGTCCGTAGATGGATGGCGCAACAGAGCGCGTGAGAATGTCCAGGACGTCCTTGCGCTCGCTGATCTTGCGGATCTGCGCCACGTCGTCTTCGCTGATCAGTGGATGTGCCACCTAAATACAAATATACGTCTGTCAATACACACTTACACTTTTACTCTATGTGTCTGCTTGTAAAAAAAATACCTCTTGACTGGTGTGTGTGACTGAGTTTGCGACAATGACAGTGCGAAAGACGCCGGTGGTCATGCCGCCGTTGCTGCCGGGCAGCCCACGGTACGTCCCTGTGATCTGCACACGGTCGCCTACACACATTATTATTTAGTATGTATATATAAGTAGATGGAATGGGATTGAATTGAGGAGACTGACCGGGTTTCATGAGATCAACAAGATCGTCTGTGAGAATGACATCAACGGAGCGCGGAAGCTGGCCCGGCGGCGCTGTCTCAGGTACCTCCTGCACGCCAATCGTCTGGTGATCGCGATACGTTGACAGACCAAACTCCGTCTCAAGGACGTTCCCTTCTTCGTCCTACGCGTCACACGACAGAAAACACGTAAGCGGCATACAGGGAAAACTAAATTGGTGTTGTTTTTTTTTCGTACTTCTGTGGGGTAAGTGGAACCAGTGGGCGCAGCCACAAACGACGTGGCGTCGTGGTATTCGCGTGTGACCTGCTTGCCTGTGGATGGGCAGTAATGAACGCTTTTGTGGACCTTGGGGCGAACAAGCGAGCATTTGGTCACAATGCCTTGGATAATGACCAGTTTCCCGAGGAGACGTGCCGAGAGACCGCGTGGCGTGACGTGGTGCGAGCCTAGATGTCCTTTGACACCAATCCACAAGTCGGGATGTTCCTCGAGATAGGCGGCGTCACGATGCTCGACAAAGTCACGCAGTGCCATGTTGAACAAGGGCATTTGCTCGGCGGGAGACGCAACCAGCCTGAAACCAAACATTAGTACGACTCGGTCATCTCACATACACACACTCACATACACACACACACACACACACACACACACACATACACCAGACGCACTATCTCCCTCTCTCCCTCTCTCTCTCTCTCTCTCTCTCTCTCTCTCTCTCTCTCTCTCTCTCTCTCTCTCTCTCTCTCTCTCTCTCTCTCTCTCTCTCTCTCTCTCTTCTCCATTTCCCCCATACTTTGTAGCCAGTTGCATATCGTGAAGTCTCAGATGGTCAATGCGGATAGTCAGCCGAGACTGTTTCTGGTCCATCATGCGGCGCACCAAGTCGTCGTATGGTGAGTCCTAAGGGCGAACGAATCATAAGAAGAGATAAAGAGGGTGGATTGAAGGGATTTTCACTGCACACTCGTCGCGACATAGACAACACAATGGTTTGGAGAGCAGCGGGAAGAGCCACAGTCGTTGGCGCGGCCGGTACAAGTGGCGCAAACGAAATCAGCGACTGTCACAAAAACACCGACTGTGGATATTGCAGCAAAACGACCGTTGCTGCGCGTACAAGGGAAGGGGAAGTACATTAATGAACGCCCCAAGCACGTACCGGGACCTCAAAGAAGGCCAGATAGGCGGCTTTGTCCTGTTCTTGCGATGCATCGAGATTGCCTCGAAAGTACGCCATGATCGATTACAACGAGTGCTCCGGCCTGAAGGGGCAGCGGAGAGGAAGAAGTCGACTCGTGTGGGGTGGGAGACCAAGATCAGCCGCAACGGGAGGGGGCGGCAGAGCGGGCTCAAGGGAAATAGAATGATCAATGAGTAAATGCCGGCCGGCGCCAAAAAATGATCAAGGCGCGAAAAAAGAGGAATCCACTGAATTGCATATAAGATTGACCAGTGGTGTCCTTTGCGCTCGGTGGAGTAAGTGCGGAGTAGTGCCTAGACAGGTGTCACTGCCGAGCAGGTGTGATCACTGAACAGCCCATGTGTGAGTACACAGTCGGGACACAAACAAACCTGATCATGAACTATGAGTTAAAATGTCAGTGCATTGTGCGCTTCATCTTTTGATTCTTTCTCACGCTTTGGTGTTTGGTCTCTGACTCTCTGGTGGAAGCGCTGTATTGCTTTGTACTACTTGTGTACTATTTACGTTTCCGTTCTTTTCTCTTTTTCAAATTTCAGATCACGAATGAAATACGAAAATTGAAAAATGATCACAATATTTTCAATCTATTGTCAGTCGCACACCCGACCGCCCCACACGCACACCCCCCCAGCATGGCATTGAGAGTGATCGTGGGCTGCAAACGCGCCATCGACTACGCCGTCAAGGTCCGCCTTGCCCCCGCCGGCGCAGGCGTCGTCCGCCAGCAAGTCAAGCATAGCATGAACCCCTTTGATGAGATTGCCGTGGAAGAGGTCACAACACACACACACACACACAAAAAATGAGTTACTCTCTCTCTCTCTCTCTTTTTTTTTTTTTTTTTTTTTTTTTTTTCACTCTCTGTCCTCAAAAAAGAATATGTGAACGCAGCATGGGCGCAGTCTCTCTGTTGAGGGTGTGCCCTGTGTGGCGTGTGTGGTGATCGACGCTGACGCGTGGGGTTTTGGCGATGTGTAGGCAGTGCGAATGAAAGAGCAGAAGAAAGCGAGTGAAGTCATTGCCGTCTCCTGTGGCCCCAAGGCGTCTGCTGAGACCCTGCGGACTGCCTTGGCAATGGGGGCCGACAGGGCTGTGCATGTTCAGGTGAGAATGGCCGCGCAACGCACTCAGAGAGAGAGAGAGATAGGAAGAAGAAAAAAAAAGAGGGGATCTCATTTTCATATGTAGATGTCGGATGATGAGTTTGAGACGCTACAGCCACTTGCCGTCGCCAAGCTGTTCCAGAAGATTGTTGAGAAGAACGAGGTGAGTGGGATGGATGAGACCGTTTTGTTTTGTGCGCTTTGGATGACCGTTTGTACTGCTTGGTGTCAAGGCGAATACAGTGATTCTTGGGAAACAGGCGATTGACGACGATGCAAACCAGACGGGACAGATGCTGTCTGCGCTGCTGGACTGGCCTCAGGCAGCATTTGCCTCTGAGGTGAAGGTGGAAGACGGGAGTCTGAATGTGACGCGCGAGGTGGACGGTGGCCTGGAGACACTCAATGTCCAAGTGCCGTGTGTCATCACCGCCGATCTCAGGTAGCCCACCCAATCGCATGCGCCGTTGACACTCACACACTTGCATACACCAGATTGAACCAGCCGCGCTATGCGACCCTGCCCAACATCATGAAGGCCAAGAAGAAGCCCATTGAGACCATCTCGGCGGCCGATCTGGGTGTTGACATTACGCCCCGCATCACACGCGTCTCTCTCAGCGAAACTCCCGCACGCAAGGTAGACTTACTCGCTGTTTCATTTGTATTTTGATTCATTGGTTGATTTTCTATCTTTTCGTTTTTTTTTTTTTTGTCTTAGGGTGGTGCGCGAGTCGCGAGTGTCGATGAGCTCATCGACAAACTCAAGAATGAAGCGGGTGTCCTCTAAATTCTAATGAAATGATCAATTTCTATCTTTTTTTTTGCCTTCTCTCTCTCTCCCTCTCTGTCTTCTTCACCATCGTGCTTTGCGGTGTTCATGCCAACGCGCTTTATGGCTGTCGCTGGACGCCTGGCCGCATCACAGCGAAGTGCTGTCGTGCTAACCCAGTGGCGCCACTTGTGCAGCAGCAATGCTGCATGCTCTCTGCCGTCCACCAGCGCCAGTGAGACCCAGATTGAGATTGATGACCCCCCGCCGCCCACGCCGCATTTTATGGGCCGTCAGCGAGCGATGGAGCGGCTGCGGGAAATACTCCAAGCGCCGTCGTCTTCTTTGGCGTCTGTCACGCCCGGCCGCACTGCCATCCTGACTGGGCTCGATGGTGTGGGGAAGAGCACCTTGGCAGCGGCGTATGCGCACCGGTACGCCGCCGACTACGCCGCTGTGCTGTGGGTGCGAATGCATCGCCGTCCGCTCGCGTCCGAATGGGACTGGGCTCGTCCCACACTGCCGCCGACAAAGCGCGCGCTCGTCGTCATCGACTCTGCCATTGACTACCCGCCAGACCAAGCGGAGGCGTTGCGTGCCCTAGGCGACGTCATTGTCACGACAACGCAAGCTAACCTCGAGAGTGTCGAGGGTCGCCAGGGACGTCTCAAACTGGCCATGTTCAACGGGCGTCTCGGAGTCGAGTACCTCCAGCGTCGCCTCGACAGTTCTTCACCCACCACCACTCTCACCACTTCTACTTCTGATGCTGCTGCTACTACTACCACTACTACTTCATCTTCTTCGTCGTCGTCGTCTTCTCCCGTCACAGAGGTCACAGTCGCCTCACTGTCTCGCCTTGTTGACATCCTTGGTGGTCTGCCTCTCGCACTTGAACTCGCCGCAGACCATCTTGTGGACAATTGCGAGACGATGACCGTTGATAAATTACACGATGCGCTTTTTCGAAACCGACTGGGAACGCTCTGGAAGATCGCCGGCAAGAAAGGAAGCGACAAGCGCACGAAACTCATGCACGCAGTGCGAGCGTTCAAGTCGGATCTGACGCAGGTGTTTCGTCTGTACCAGTCGTCCATGCGTTCGACTGCGCTGCACAATCTTGCTGTGCTCTCATTCATGGAGAACGACCCACTCGTGCCGTCCGTTGCCAAGTCTATTATGGGCGACGTAGATCCGTCTCTGGCGCTCTTTGTCCCAATGGTGCGTGAGCTGCAGATGCGCTCACTCGCGCACGTTTCAGGCATGCGTGAGCCTACCACGTCCGAGTACCCCATCTACGTACATCCACTTGTTCAGGACATCCTTCGCGAGAACATCTTCTGCCTGCTCAGCTTTGAAACGAATTCGCTGCTGACGGTGTGCGAACACGATCTGCTGGGCAGTGTCAAGCGAGCTCTTGCACTGCCCTCAGGCGACGCCCGCACATACTTTCTGCGCTCTCTGGGCGTGTATGCGTCGCATGTGCTGGCACGATCGCGGCGTCTGACTGAGCTCAAGGGTCATACGATACGCACGACGCTCGCGACAATGCTGGTGGAGGTTTGGGTGGAGGTGGGTGAGCCGGCACTGGCGCTGCGGGCCGCGCAGACGGGTGTGCGTTTGGCGCGTCCTATCCGAGCCGACCTGGGCTACTCGTACGCGGTGTGTCTGCGCGCCCTCAGCATTGCCCATGCCGCCTCGGGCGACACCGTCAAGGCACACACTGTCCTCAATGACGCTCTCAACTTCCTCCGTGAGCTCAAAACAGACACAGAGGCTGAAAACGAAGTGGGTTTACCCGAATTTGCTCTCACACTTATCCAAAAGGCCTCTCTTTTTCTCTCCGCCCAACACCACGTCGACCCACACGAAGCAATTCATCTTTTTGCCAACGCCATTCTTGCCATAAAAAACGCTCATGTCTCTCCCGCTCAAATCAAGCAAATCAAGCAAATTGCCGCAAAGGGAATCGACTCAGCAAAGCGAATGATCACTCAATCCAAATCAAAACAATCCAACTCGAATTGAATGTGGTATGAATGCATTGTGCTGATTATTTTGTCGTGTGTGAGGGGAAATATGAGACACATTTCCGTTTTGAACCGAGGGAGAAAATATGACACACTTGATTAATAATAATAATAAAAATAATAATAATAATAATAATATTTTATTACTATTACTATTATGGTGTAATTGTAATTATGATTGTAATAATGAACAAAAAAATTGTAATGTTGATAATTTTGAGGTTGAGTTATGAGCCAAAGATCAGTTCCGCTTTGACTCTATCTTCGTTTGTTTCGCCGCACACATTCCAATTGCGATTGTTCTTCCAATTCTAAATAAGAGAGAAGTGGAAATCGTAAAGTTTTTAGTGTGTTGTGAAATTAGCGATTGATTGTTTGTCCTTGTACGTTTTTGTCGGTGAAGATTGACATAAAGTTTGTCCAACGAGAGGGGTTACGAAATGGGTTTTGGAAGGTCCACGAAAGACGAAAAAGACCAGTTTGGCGGTGACGACCCACAGCGGCTCTCTAGAGGTATTCGGGTTTAGAGGTGCTGATAGGGGTAGGGTTGGCCTTGTTAGGGACTATCATTAGCTAGGGTAAGGGTTCTTGCCTCGTTGCATGTGATCCCATCGAGTGCGTTGGGCAAATGCAGTGATCCCATTGGATACAGAAACATAATGAGATTCCCCACAATCAGAACCAGTGCAAAAATCGATTGAAAATCATGCGAATCTTTGGGTGCCGCAAAGTACACTAAGGTCCAAAAAAAAAGAACAAGTCAAAACTAATATCGACATTTTTTCTTCTTCTAACCAGAAGTAACAATGACAAGCGCAACTAAAAGATGAATGACCTGAGTGACAATCCACAGAATAAACAAGTGGTAATTTCCAACGCCAACACACCCTATAAAAACATCATAAGAATAATTCTAATAATTAGATAAAAGAGAGAGTGACTGACCGTTTGTCCAGAGGCAGTGATGATCCCATTTAGCACAGCACTGGTCACAAACTGAGAAAATGAGGCGAACAAAAACAAAAACGAAGACAAAAAGAGACGGTGAGTAAGTGTTGATCGAGCGAGTGAGAGACTGTGAGTGATTGTTGGACTGCGTGTGAGGTGACAGGACGTGTGATGGATTGTTTTTGAGAGCTTTGTGGGTTACTTGGACAGTGTTTTGTGCGAAGTGGACGGACAAAGTGACAACGCGGACAGAGAGGGCCCACTGGACGAGACGATTTGTCCTCACTCTATTAATGAGAGTTCGAGTTATTAGCGTCAAGGTTTAGGTTTAGGGATGCGTACCGGAGAGTGTTTGAGGTAGTAACCGGGTTTGGACATGAACAGCGCAAGAAAGACACAGGAAGACAGAAGAAACAAGAACAAAAAAGGGGGATCAAGAACCCTCTGCAAATCAGTCCCTACTCATAAACCATTAAACACTTAACCACGCGTACAAATCAATCTCTCGCACACAACACACTTACTCTTATCAATCAGCCAAAAGTAATCCAAATGACCCAAACTGATCATCACAACATACAACACAAAAAAGGTGTAGGACCGTTTCCGTCCCAAAACTCCCGATAAACATCCGTTGGTTCCAATTTCCTCTTTCGCCTAAAGAATCATTATCAGAATCATATGACTGGATGACAAAAAGAGACTCACAAATGAGCCATATGATTCTGATCATTAAAATGTCCCGCCAATCTCAATTATTGGTTCTTTGCTTTGTTTGTTGTTTCATACGATTCGTTCGGCCAACGCAGAGTGTCCGTAATTCTGAGCCACTTTGGCTGCAGTTTCCCCGTTGTTGTTTGTGTCACGAACGTCACGCACTCCAAACTTGACGAATCAAAATAATTAAGTATAAAAAGAAAGGTGTGAGAGTGGTATTTTTTGTTTTATTTCTGCGCTTACGAAACTCTTAAGAAGCAAATCGACTACTCCCACATGGTTATTTCGACACGCCCAATGCAATGAATTCTGTTTTGTGTGTAGGCGTGTGTGTGTGTGTAGATTGTAAGTGACTTCAGCTTCGACATTGATTGTTTTTCGCAATACAAACAGAAATAACAATAACTGTAACATTCGTATTACTAACACACATCTTTACAATCCAATCATTGCACAAACGAACGAATAGTTGAGCCTCTTAATTGTTATTATTATTTGTGATAGTACAATCTTACCCATCCGTTGTTGTCTGTCTCGTTGGCACTGCAACCAACATTGGTCAGATACTGCGCCACCCGCGCCTGTCCAAAGCTATGACACATGTTAGTGAGATATACAATGAATGTGTGTGTGTGTGTGTGTGTGTGTGTGTGTGTGTGTGTGTGTGTGTGTGTGTGTATGTGTGTGTCTTTGTGTGTGTCTTTGTGGTGTGTGTGTGTGTGTATGTGTGTGCGATACCGACTGGCTTGCATGAGAGGAGTGAGGCCGTCTGTGTCACGTAGGCTCAAGTCACCTCTGCCGCGATGGACAAGAAGATGCTGCAGAGGACAGAATGCGAATCAATGGTTAAAAAGGCTACAAGCAGGAGGTATGCTTACAATCGCCCTGAGATTGCCAGCAATGCCGCAGTAGTGCATGCAGTTTCGGCTGTAACAAGACAGACAGACAGACAGAGTGTGTGAGTGGGGCTCTGGCTTAGTGTTAAAACAACTCACCCCAACCGATCAGGGACGTTTGGATCGGCGCCATAGTCCAGTAGAAGTGCAACTACACTCACATCAACCTTGTGGACGTACTTACAGGCCGCCTGAAAGGAAAGCGAAAGAGAACGTGTGAGCAAACCAACTTTCAAAAAAAAACACACGCACACACTTTGTCTTTGAATTGTGTGTACATGAAGCAAAGTAAGACGGTCCTCTTCATGCACCGCACTGTTCACCAGCTCCACTCGCTCCTGAGGAGATCCAATGGCCAGCAGGCCGTCGCGCAGCTTGCCCAGGCTGCTGGCGATGGCGTTCCGGTACAGCTCTGAGCCAGACTCAACGTCCACCGTGCTAAACGACGCTTCTGCGCGGTTTCCTTCGCTGATCGGTACGACTACCGAGCTCTCTGAAGACATGGCAAGAGGAACGAAACAAACTCACAAAAGATTAAAGAATGAACTCAATGAAGAAATTAGAAAAACACACTATCCATTAGTCTTTGCGAGAAACTGTAAAAGCAGTTCACTTAATCCAGAGGTATACGGGTTGTTCAAAGTAAACCAAGAAGATGGGTTGTTATTATACAGTCCACTGATGGAAATTGCCCGGCGCTTTCTCATGCTCATACAAAATCGACATTTCTCTCTCAATCGCACTCTCACTCTCTCCCTCTCTCAACATTGCACTCCGCACACACTCGCTGTACACACCCCTCCAGTTCGACGCCAACACGGCACTCGTAAACTCGGACGAGTGTTGAGTGCGGAGGTGAACACGCAGTTTGCCTGCATCTGGCGCTGATTGCGAGCAGATGGCACATCGAGTGCGATACGTACTCAGCACATGATACTCACCGCACCACACCCACTCCCCTCTTCCCTCTCCTTCTGCGCACGCAACAGCCAACCAGCAAATGACGACGGCGCTCGCTCACTCTCACGCAACAACTGCAGCTCACGCACAATCACAGACTCACTCGCACTGCGCTTATCCAGAGCACTGCGCACAAGAGAAGAGTACACTCTCAGCCAGTCACAGCCACGAGTGAATACATCACTGTGCGATTGCAGCAGGTGGCGCTTAAACGAGATTCTTTCTGATGCTACATCCTCCTTGCACACCACACAGTTGACGCGGAACACACTCCGAGGATGGGAGTTTGAGAAATGCTGCGCAACCCACTCGGGCGCAAATCCCTTTCCCGCACACACTCGTCCGTCCACCAATCGACACCGACACCGCACCTTGCCATTTCCCAGCATCTCAAACACACTCGTGTCCTCCTCATCATCCTTCTCGCCCCGTGCCATCGCCAACCACGTCTCAAATCCCATTGGGACTCGCTCGTACTCGCCACGACCAAACACCTTGGCCACTTCTCCCTCAACGTCCTCCTCTTCTCCGTCGCGCTCCAATGCCGCACGCACCTCTCGCAGGTAGACCGTCTTCCCGTGTTCCATAACGGTGGCTGTGAATGTGTTGCTGTGGTGTGAAGAAACGTGACGTTTGAGCTCGTTCCCACCAACAAACGAATTGCAGACGACACAAACAACGCGGTGCTTGCTCGTGGGATGGCACATGGTAAAATGATCCCGCACACCCTCGCCCACAAACCCCTTCGACCGACATGGCTCTCCATCGGCTGTAGGAAAGCGACACACAATCTTTCCGTTGGCGCCCAATGCAAACCAAGCGCCAATCTCACTTGGCGGATCTGTCCGGCCTCGTTCGCCCTGTCTCCGACATCATCAGCTCCATGTTGTAGGCGTACGCACAACCGGCCGAGACAGCAACGCGATCCCACGGTTCGCTCATTGTTTTGAGAAAAAATGAATGATTAGATTTCATTTTATTCATAAGGAGAAGAGAGCGGGATCGCACGAGCCAATGGCAGAGCGAAGGAGGTTCAGCTGAACACTGGCATGATCGGAAAAGAGAGAAATGGGGACAGAGGAGTCGATGTAGGCCTAAGAGAAGACAAGTGCATGAGTCGTTCGGGTTCAAAACAAACGACGAAGCACGTACTCGGCCAAGCATGAGAGTAGTGAGACGTAGAATGAAAGGTGAATCATGATCAGGATCGTGCCAAAAGGATATCTTGCGGACAGAGAGGGCCTCTGCGGGGCCAATGGAGACAGCAGTGTGGGGCAGGGTGACCAAGGAGCCGCCGGTGGCGGAGACGGGCGCACGACGGACGTGCTCGGCAAGTGACGCCGGGTGAAGGTCGATAGCGCGCGCAGGAAGATGTTGGTATGTGTCGCGGGAGGGCGGGGTGGTCGCGTGGGGACCGGCGCGGCGCGGAGGGTCGTTCAGCCCAAAATGCTATTAGAAGGATGATGAATTAAAAATTAATTAAAAAGATAATATAAATAAAAAATTATATAAAAACAGTCACAATAGTTATAATGACACGGGAGTTACCATGGAGTCGGAGAAGGGGAGTTGGAGGAGGGCACATTGAGGAAGGGCGCTCCATTTACGACGGAAGGCATTGACGTCGGAGGACGGCGAGTGGATGTTACGGGGAGGGAAAGAGTGTTCGGGAGTGAGTCGCGCAATGAGAGAGTGATTGAGAGCACTGCGGAACGAGAAAGAGCCGACAAGCGGAGAAGAAGAAGAAGAAGAAAAAGAAGAAGAAGAAGAAGAAGAAGAGCCTTTGGGTTTGAGCTGATGGGGCCCAGGCGATGAAAACTCACACGCACTAACAATGTGACAGTGTGACAAATCCATTGACAGCCCGTTGATCAACTGCGTAGTAAAGACAGTGAGTAAGTGCGTGACAATGCTGCAAGCGACATAGCGTGTGTTTGAATGTTACTTGAGCGACGAGTGGTAAGTGGGAAACAGAAGAGAATGAGCCACAGACGACTGAGGGACTGTCTGGCGTCGCTTGTTTGAACTCACTGACAACTTCAAGTGCCTAAAATATGACGTGTGAGCTTGAGCAAGGAAACAAGTGAAAGGCGGACTGACTTGCGCAAGAAGAAGCTCCTCTTTGGAGTCGAAGAAGCGAACGGAGAAGCCGTCACGCTGCAAGCGGAGGAGATCAAGAGGGGATAGGGCAGCAGCTTCCTTGAGAATGTGGCGAGGGAGGGTGGAGTAGTCCCACCAGTCGGGGGCGAGACGGGAGGGGTTGCGGGGGGGGTGAGGGAGGAAGGGGTCGGCGATGGGGGTCGGCGGAG
>CALSCP010000025.1:0-19936 GCA_943704425.1 Ministeria vibrans ATCC 50519 | reverse complement strand
CAGAGAGAGCGAGAGAGAGAGAGAGAAGGGAGAAAGAAACAAAGTGATAGAGAGAGGAGAAAGAAACAAAGTGATAGAGAGAGGAGAAAGAAACAAAGTGATAGAGAGAGGAGAAAGAAACAAAGTGATAGAGAGAGGAGAAAGTGATAGAGAGAAGAAACAAAGTGATAGAGAGAGGAGAAAGAAACAAAGTGATAGAGAGAGGGGGGAGAAAGAAAGTGATAGAGAGAGGAGAAAGAAACAAAGTGGTAGAGAGGGGAGGGAGAAAGAAACAAAGTAATACCCTCTCCACTCACACTTTCTTACAGTGCAACTGTTGCACAAACTCAGTATTCGTGCCAAGGATGGCCCTGACAAGCTGCTCAAAGTCATCAAATGCCCTGTGACAGATCATCTCCCACCGGGGTGTAGAAAGATTGGTGAGAACAACAGCACAGTACAGTCGGACTGAACGCAGTTTTCGCTTCTTCTCTCTGCGTCTCTCTATAGCGATGAGTGATCAAGCGGACAAATGCATGCACGCACGAGACTGGGCAGCGAGTCTACCTGACGACACACCCATTGTGGTTGTGATTGGGGCAATGGCACACGGTAAGGAGACGTGGACGTACACAGACGAGGCAGTGAGCATCAGCGAGTATCCTCTAAGTGCCAGTCTTGTCTGTGCCAAAGTGTGCGGTGCATTTGAAGACCGTTGGGGCATTGTATAAGAAAGTAAACAAGAACAACAAAGTCAACTTTATTTCTTGGGGGTGGCGGCGCGCTTGGCGGCCTGGCGGGCGCGGGTGGCGGGTGGGGACGGTTTGGCGGGAGAGGCACTCGCACTGGCAGTGGAGACGACCGTCTTGGCTTTCTTAGTAGACTTGGGCGTTGCGGCGGGCGTCGCTGCCTTCTTGGGTGTCTTCTTGTTGGCTGTCTTGCTGGGCGTCGGCTCTTCTGGTGCGACGCTCTTCTGCTGCTCCTGCGGCAATGGGGCCGCTGCCTCTGCCACCGGAACTGCCGCCTGCTTCTTCTTGGGAGTCTTCTTGGGCGTTGCAGCGACTGCGTCATCGCTCTTCTTCGTCTTAGGTGTCTTGGGTGCGCTTTCCTTCGACGGTGTCTTGCTCGCCTCGGCTGTCTTCTTGGGCGTTGCAGCGACTGCGTCATCGCTCTTCTTCGCCTTGGGAGTTTTAGGTGCGCTCTCCTTCGACGGTGTCTTGCTCGCCTCAACAGTCTTCTTCTTGGGCGTCTTCTTGGGCGTTGCGGTGATTGCTTCGTCGCTCTTCTTCGTCTCCAGTGCGCTCTCCTTTGATGGTGTCTTGCTCGCCTCCTTCGACGGTGTCTTGCTCGCCTCGATAGTTTTCTTCTTGGGCGTCTTCTTGGGCGTCTTCACCGCCGTCTCAGTCGCGGGCGTCTCCTGCACTGCCTTCTCAATCGCGGGCGTCTCCTGCACTGCCTTGGGTGTGTCGGGTGTCTTCTTCATCTTGCTGGGCGTCGCAATCTTTTTCGCAAGACCCGAGCGCGTGAGAGCCGGCGACGCAGTCTTAGTGGGCGTTGCAAGGGGCGTGGCCGTTGCAGCAGCAGCAGCATCAGTAGTAGTAGTAGTAGTAGTAGTAGTCGTGGTCTTCTTCTGCTTCTTCTTTGCTGAGACGGGCGTTGCTGTTGCAACAGCAACAGGTGTCGCCTTGACTTTCTCCTCCACTGCCTCTTCAGCACTGCGCTTTTTCGCCTTCTTGGGTGCTACTGTTGTGGATGAGGCTGCTGTCGTCGGTTTTGCCACCGTGATCTCCGTCTTCTTCTGCTTCTTCGCCTTCTTCTTCTTCTGCTGCTGACCCTCCGTCTCCTCTGCTTCCGCCAGGCGCTTCTTCCGGTTTGCCTCCTGCGCCGGCCACAGTGCATCGGTCGGCAGAGCATCATCAGCACTGAGGCGCGACATAAACACGGGCAGTGCAACCGATTCGGGCGTCTTGAGATGCACCGACTGCACCAGTGCCCATCCATGCGGCATCGCTCCTGCAAATCCCGCTGCCGCCGCCATCACATTCGCACACACTTCCGCCGCCGTCTGGTTTGTCAGGCCAACTTTCACAGAACTATACGCATATATAAAGTGAGTGGCGTGCGTGTCTTTATGGCGTGTGTGTACCAGCATGAGCCTCCTGTGATGTACAGATAGGTGGAGTCGCGTGCTCGAATCAATTTCTGCTCAATGTCGCCTTGCAACAGGACAGGCACCGGTTGCCTAGCAAAACAAATAAAGAGCAATCAAACCAGTATGCGTCAGTACAAGAGAAGGTGGGCTTGCGTTCAAGGTTTACTTTTTCTTGTCGTAAAAGGCCTTTCCGCAGAGTCGCGGGAGAGCCGGAATGATGGCAGCGTCGGCGAGGAAGAGATCGTACAGCTGTGCGAGTTGGCGTTTCAACTCGTAGGTGGAGTAGTGCTTTCGCAAGTGCGTCAGAGTCATAGACTACACAGGTAAGGGCCGTCATCATATGAGTGGTGTGATCAAAATTATGAGTCAGTCGTTTGCTAACCTTCGTGTTTGGCGGCAGTGCCTCTGTAGGAAGGAAGTGGTCGTCACTCTTGCCAGCCGGTGGATCGCGCACAATAACACACATCTCGGCGTCGTCGCCGTACAGGGAGTGGGGCAAGGGGCTGAGAGAGAGAGAAGGGAGAAAGACACACACGTCGTCATGAGAAAAATGAATGTTTGACAGTTTTGTGCTTCGGTACAAGGCCAAAGGGCGCGAGCGGGGCGGCGGGATCTTCTTCAGAGCAAACGTCATGTTGATGTACTCGGCGTCGTCGAAGAGCTTGTCCTTGGATGCCTAAGGAGGAGAGCACGAGCGTCAGTGAAAGGCCCAAAATGAAAGTGAATGAATGCTTTGCAATTGTCCATCCAAGACATTTTCCCGACTAAATTCCACTTGCCACAGGCACAGTGCACGCAGTAGTGCAACACGGGCAAGTCGCAGGGGCGGAAATCGGGCAAGAAGTTCGATACACGTGGAAATGTGAAGGATACCTTTTCAACATGTTGCAGGAGAGCCTGGCACGCCAGGAGCGTCTGTTTCTCGTCCAGAAGGGTCGTCATGGCAATGGGTGCACTTGCGAGCGGGTAAAGAGGCAAATAGAACTGTTCGAGAAAGACGAGAAGAGGTGATTTGAATTTGAAACCTTTTTGATCAACATTTTCACACACACAGTCATACACACATTTTTTTTTTCTCTTTCTGACCATCATGGGGAGAAGAAGCGTGCTCGTCGTTTCCATTGCTGCACTGGCTATCATACTTGGCGCACAGCAGCAGCAGGAGCACAAGACGGTCACTTCCCAGTCCATTCACTACTTTGCTCGTCCTCACCTTCCAAGTTCGCACTGGCCTCCTGCGCCGTTTGCCCTGCGCGCCGCCTGGCTGAGCGACGAAATGCACAGCAACACGAGTGCGTGGCAAACATCATTCAGCGATGAGCAGCAAGCAGCGTTGCTGCAGATGGTTGGTTCGCTGGACACACTCCGCTCGCTCAGCGCGGAGAAATGCCGCGCAGCTGCGCCTGCCTGGCTCCTCTCCCTGACAGAACGTCTGCAGCATGAACTGTCAGTGGACGGGCTTGGGGTCTCTCTGATTCGCCGCGTGCCCATCGACCGGTGGTCGTTGGAGCAGAGCCAACGCTTCTTCTGGTGCCTTGGTGCGCTTCTCGGACAGCCGGGCGCGCAGAACAACGCCGACGACCTCCTGGGCAACGTGATCAACGAATTCCATGGCATGGATGCACCGCCGTTGGGCACTGTGCGGCAGTATCGGACAAGAGAGGCGATTGATTTCCACTGTGACGCCGCCGATGTGGTCGGCCTGCTGTGCCTTGAGACGGCCATGGAAGGAGGCGAGTCGAAGCTCGCGTCGTCCATCAGTGTCTACAACGAACTGTGGCGCCGCAACAAGACGCTAGCGGCCGCGCTGTTTGAGCCCATGCTACTCGACACGCGAGGCACGGGCGGAGTGGATTACTTTCCTGTCGAGCCTGCGCGTCTCTTCAACGGTCGACTGAGCACCTTCTTCCACGTCGAATACTTCCGCACAGCACACGACTACCCTAACGCACCTCCACTGAGTCCTCTTCACGACGCTCTTATCCGCACCGTGCGCGACATTGCCCACGACCCGACATTCGCCCTCGCCATGCGCTTCGAGCGCGGCGACATCCAGCTCATCTCAAACCACGTCGTGCTGCACTCGCGCGCCGCCTACCACGACGCAGCCGACCGCAGACGCCACTTGCTGCGACTCTGGCTGTCCCTCAATCAGTCGACGGCCGCTGCGGATCCTTTGCGCTTCGCACTGACTCTGTTTGAGAAGGGTCGTTACATTTTTCGTTTTGTGAGAGCAAAGCTCAATTCCTTGTGAATGTTATTGTACAGAAAACACAAAAACACACACGCAAAAGTTTAATAGGAAAGAGAACAGAGACAGGCGACACCACGACGAATCCAGTGGCGTTCGGGCTGATCTGACAGAAGGAAGATGGGCAGTACAAAGTTGGTACTGTGGCCCGTCGTCGAGAGAGAGCCACGACGAGCGGCCGTCTAGACGAATGGGAGAGCACACAAGTGACAGTGAGTGAGTGTTGGCTGAATGACCATGGCTGCGGCATACCTTGTAAACGGGAGCTGTGTATGTGTTGGTGCGGTTCAAGTCAGCCTTGGCGCAGGGGCGGAAACGGAGGACGGGCAGGGGAGCAAAAAGTTCTTTGGCATGCTGCTCGGCCAGCACTCCCTTTTGCGCGTCCCAGCGCGCACCGTCAAGGAACAACCCGTGGACAAAGACGCCTCCGCCCGCGTCAAGCGACGGCCCTTGCTGCGGCCACGAGGAAGGGTCAGAGGCGGATGCGTCGCTCAACACCTCAAAGGCAAAAGTGAACGTGTCAATGGCGACCTTGTGTGCTCGCGCGTAGTTCTGCAGTGCGCCCGTCAGGAACGACTGTGTAAAGAAGAACCCGCTGATCCAGTACACGGCAGGCGCTCCTTTATCAATCCAGTCCTATCATCAAACCCATGCCAGTCAAGCAACTTTCTCATGGTGTGCAGCGCGCTTACTTGAAGGAAGGACAGCCTGTCGCGCAAATCCGCCACATACGCGCCCAATGGCTTCAGACTCGGATAAGACTGTTTCCCCCAACTCTGTGGAATCTTGCCTGTCAACAGTGAGCGCGCGACCTACACCCAAAGAGCACCCAGACAAGGAGTTATTATATCGCCCTCTCTCGCACTTTGTCCTTGTTACATCTTCGAGTTCGCTTGACATAAGAATTAAGCCCTTTTGAGCCCGCTGGACATCACAGAGCGTTCGTCGAATGACCGCGATAAGTCGATTGTAGCGAATAAGCTCCTGCACAAGCACTGTGTTCATGCTCTCCTGGTAGCACACCGGATAGCGCTCCATTGCCAGCGTCACATTGTACTCGGCGGGAATCTGCGACAAAATCCGCTCGCAAATGTCGTGCAAAGCAGACTCAGTCGTCTCAGTGGACGACAGGGTGGTGAGTGAGGCAGTTGCAGAGCCCTGTTGCGTGAGAAGAAGACTCTCCGTGAGCTGAGTCGTCTCGTTAAGCTCCCGAGATATGTCCGCATTGTCGTGCATTCCAAACAGCTGTGCAAAGAGAGACACAAACAATCATTGTCAAATTGTACAATCACTCCATGGGCAATGCAATAAAGTTCTTACTTCAGGTGATTGAGTGGTCGGCAGACTTTGAATATACTCAACAAAGGTGGCATGGTCTCCCTTGGGCGGTGCATAGTACAGTCCACTCTGGCTGAAGCGGTACTTATGATCGTCAGCCACTTCACGACAGAAGAATCTACATCCAAGGGCAAACGTACGCACTCAGTCACACACACACACACACACACACCACAAAGGCACACACACGCACCACAAAGACACACACACACACACACACACACACACTCACTCACACACTTTCCCACACACACAAAGACATACACACACACCACAAAGACACACACACACACCACAAAGACACACACACACACACACACACTTTTCCACACACACAAAGACACACACACACACACTTTTCCACACACACAAAGACATACATACACACACACCACAAAGACACACACACACACCACAAAGACACACACACACACACACTTATCCACACACACTTATCCACACACACACACACATTCTCTCTATCGATCTTTCGACTTTCGTTCCACTCACAGAGTCACTTTTTCTTCGCTTTCTCACAAACTACAATTTCTCTCTCCCCGTTGTTTTTTGATACCCTTCAAGCAAATGAGTGACTGTGCGTCTGTCCCAATCGTCCGTAACCCGTCCACCGTAGTTACACTGTCCAATCAGATAGAACAGTGCATCAAAGGGAACCACATCGTACGTCTCATCAAGAAACATTTGCAACTGACGCAATGAGATCCTAAAACACGACACGTAAGTCAGTCAGTCAATCAATGACAAACTAGAGTCACAATTACATACCGGAGATCCGACTCATTGAACTCATACGGAATGTTGAACCCCTGAGGACCAAACTGTCTGCGCTCCTGGACAATCGCATGGAAGAAGCACAATCCAAACAGCAGTTTCTGCCACACACACTCACGCTCGCTGCTCACTGTTCCCCCAAAGAACTGCGTATCTGTACATACACCATAATAATAAAAAAGCGTCAATAGCTTTTTTTTTGTTTTTCTTTCTTTTACCTGAGATGGGATCAGATGTGTATGAGCGGAGGAGATTCTGCCGCAATCCCTTTGGCGCTATAAGAGAAGAAAGTTGCAATGTTGATAAAATAGTATTGCGAGTGTACCTTCTGTGATCAATTTGACACCATTTTGAAGAATGGCCACGGGAAAGCTCTTGGAGGGATAGGAAGTGAGCCAGAGACGGAACTCGGGATGGACAGCCTCGCCCGGATCATCACTGTCTGAGGGACTGCTGCGACGGCCAAGGTCGTCACACAGCCGCTCGAGGGTTGGCAGCCACGACACGGCCAGGTGACAGTTCTGCAGCACCACCCATGAGCCTGTTTTGGTGGCACGCTGAATCATCGCCTAAGAAAAATTAATTAGATTAGTTTTGTTTTTTTTTTCCCCCTTTATGTCACTGTCCTCTCTTTCTCCCTCTTCTCTGTCTCTCTCTCGAATTTTCATTTCATGTTTTCTTCATTTTATTCTACCTGTGCAATGGGTCCTTGCCCTTGACCGAGCGAGATGGACTGAAATCGGTCCCCTTCGAATCCTTTGAGAACGGCAAAGCGACTCAGCTGTGCCATTGGATCGGCTCCCGCTGAAAGCACAAACACAATGGGAGTGCTGGCGTGCGAGTCGCGAAACGTCCCTTCCAAATCAAGTGGTGGCGGCTCGACAAACCGCGCCCCAAGACGCTCATTGACATAGCGTGTGATGGCCGCAGTCAGTTTGTCGGGTCGCAGAGCACGCACCAGCAGGAGACGGCGGAAGGGCGTCACACGCGATTGCCACTGCTTTGGCAACGGCGCCGTCTCCGGTGTGCGCGATCCATGAAACACGCGCCACTCCTCGCGCGCACTCTCCTCACGCGCAAAGTCCAAGAGAAGCCCCGCAAACGCTTTGCTAGTGGCCGCACACGTACCCTCCACCAACCGACACAGCTCGTCCCAGCTGCGCGTACTCAGCCAGTCCGCTGTCTCCGTTGGCTGCGCATGCTCATTGGACAGCCCCACCCCGCCTGTCAGAAGAAACGTTAACTCTTCCTGTTGCATCTCTCCTTGCTTCCGTCCCAACTAAAAACACAAAGGAGTCACAACTTGCACCTTGTGTTGTGATGCTTGGTATATAGTCTTGTTTACACAGCTCTCCTCTTCTCCATTTTTCTTAATACATCAACAATATTATATAGTAAGTGTCGTACCTGCAGGGCGAGAAGAAACGAAAAAAGCAACTTGTCCTTCTCAAAGAGCGACCGACACACATTGCAATATAATGAGTAGGTGAAATGGTCCGTGAGATAGCGCAAACGCTTCTCAAGCACACGACTCTTATTGCTCTGTTCAATGCTCAGCGTAAACAGCCAAATAAACCACGATAAAGAGTACTGGTACATCGGATCAACATGCGACAGCTCCGTCAACGCAAAAAACAACAGCGCAGAGTGCTCCGCAATCCCTTGATAGCCCAAGCGCGACTCATCAATCTTCCGTTCCGTCTCCTCCGCAATCTGTTGCTTCGCACTAATCTCATCACTCAGCTTCTTCGACTCCGACAATATCACCACAGCCTCTTCGCTCTCCAGAATGTTCCCTTCCACCGAGGACATCGTTTCAAGAATCTAAAAAACAATAATCAAAAAAAAACAAGAAAAAAATAAAATAAAAACAATAAAAATGCACTTTTCTTATTTTCTGAGGCTTACTCGATCCTCAATCTCTTTGAGCAGTTTCTTATTTTCAGCCGACTGCACAATCAACTGGTTCTTCTCTGCCTCCAACTCGGGTCGTTCCTTGGCTACAACAAGCCCCAACAGCTGATCTTCCAGTCCCTCTTGTGTGATCATAAAGTTGAGCACAGTCACCTTCGAAACAAAAAAAAAACAACAGTACGTCTCAATCAATATCAATGAAATATCAATTCTTTTCATTTTCTCCCTTTTTGCATTCTTTACCTTGACACTGAGCTCTGGAAGGAAATGCGGGTTGGGCAATTTTGTCGTAATGTACAATCGGAAGTTATCCGAATACTCAATCACCGAATCACCAAATCGAATGCTCATCACGCCCCCTAAGAAAAAAAAAAAAAAAAAAAAAAAAAAAAAACACAAACACAAACACGAGTTCCAATCGATCATTGATACCCTTAATTTTTATCTTTATTGCAATACCTTGCTTGAAGGTCTGCTTCATGAGAAGCGGCTCGAGGGTCGGATCGAGCTCCTCTCCGACATTCTCAATAAGCACCGGCTGACCAAACTGAACGGCATTCTCGAGAGTGCGCGCAAAGTCCGAGTCGCTCAGCTTGACGACCTGCAAACCTCGATCGCGCTCCATGTTGCGGATCCACTTGTTCGCCTGACCTTGTGGATCGATGATCAACGGCCAACGACGCCCATTGGCCACAATGACACCGTTGTCGATGGAAAAGGGGTCGTGTGGCAGTCCCGCAATGTTCCATGCGCGCACGGCCACCGGATCGCCTAACAATCGTGTCAGCGAAAAATTGTCGGCGTCGCTACAGCGCACGCTGAGCCGCTGACAGGTTGCAAGCCATTCGGTAGTGCACTCGCGGCGATACGTCGACGTAAATGCACCCAAGTAGGCAATGACACCCGACGCAACAAGCACGTCGCCCGTCAAGTTGCGGTACGTCTCGCTCAGCGTCTTTGCGGCCGCACGCCACCGCTCCTGCTCGCCTCCCAGCCCGCCAATCAGCTGCTCGGCTCGCACTAGCTTGGTAGTACACAAATCCACCTGTGCCTCCAGTCGCTCCTTCTCCGCCTGCATCGAGGAAAACTTGGCCTCGAGTGCTCCCAACTTGGCTTGCACCTCCGCCAGCAACCGACGCTTCTCCTGCAGCAATGCTATGGTGGCAGCCAGTTCTGCTTCGGCACTGGCCAGTGCCGCCTTCTTAGGCGTCACCACCTTGGCGACACGATCGTACACTTCAATGGCACGCACCCACTTGCACAATCCCTCGGCCGCACTCGACGCCTTGGCCACCTTGTCAGGCACAAAGTCGGCATGTGGAATAAAGTCGGATCGGATGCGCTGCATGACCGACGCCGGAATGGTGTCCTTCTCGTAGCCAATGAGCGACTCAAGAAACTTCATGTCGCCCAGCATCTTGACACTCGTCGGCCAGTAGTCGTCAATCATCTTGCCTGTGCCGCGCGGGTCGGGCACGCGTGCCGGTCGCTTCTGGAACATGACGCAGACCGACTCAAGCACCAGCTTGATCACTGTCGGCGGTGTCTTCATTGTCTTTACAATGGCAATGTCACTCGGGCGCAGCGTGTTAAGTGCTGTCACAGCCGCATTCAGGGCCGGCATCGCCTCGCTCAGGTCCGCCTCGCACTCCTCTTTGAGCAGCCGCGCACTCTCTGCCTGCGCATTGGCCGTCGTCTCCTCGGCACTCACCATCTCACTCGTGGCCTGCACTTGCTTCGACTCTTCCTGTATGACTACCAGCATTTCTTGATTTTTGCGTTGAGCCACCACCAACTGCGGCTTGAGCAACTCTAGCTCGCGCTGCATGTCCACCACTTGCTCGCTGGCAAACGCCAGACGCTCCAATCCCACCTCGTAGCGTCGTCGCTGCCACACCACCTCGTCTCGACGACGTGTCAGCACCTCCTTAAACGTACTAATAAGCTCCAAGTAGCTTGTGGGCGTCACATAGTTATGACGAGCCAGTTGTGCCGCAAATCGCTCGCTCAGGGCCGCCACGGACGTGTGGAAATACTGGCAGAGAGTCACCACGGCATGTCGCTCGTCGTCCGCCAACTCCACGTCGGCCAGAAATTCTTCGGCAACCGTCTGCAGGCCGTCGGCGGGCCACGGCTGAAACCAGTCAATGGTGCAGCAGTTGATGAGCGACGGGTACTGCCGCAGACGACTACGAAAGGCCGTGCCAATGGGCGACATGCACAACACAATGTGCAGGTTGGCTCGGCAACGATCGACAAACGCTTGGAAGAGTGCCAACGGTGACAACTCGGACGGCTGTCCCGAGTCGCGCAGGGCCACGCGCACCATGTCCATGATCTCTTGGCGTTCGTCGGGCGCATACAAATTGGGTACTTCGGCCGTATTCAGCAGATTGCTGACGTCCTCGAGGAATGACTCATCCTTGATTTGCGCATCGGTCAGCAAGAAGACCGTCTCCTCGCCCTTGCCACCGGCGCGTCGCAGCAGCGCCTTGAGATCCTCGCACCACTCCGCACGTCCATACGACTTAGTAATCTCGGGAGTAAACAATCCCATTTCGGCCGTGAAGGTTGCAAGTCGGGTCAGCGACTGTCGCCCACTACCGCCCACACCAACAAGCATCACATTGCCACCGGGTGTCCGCAGCAGACGTGCAATGCGCGCTAGGTGCTCGAGCACGTACGGAAAGACCACCAGGCGCATCTGGGCCTTGTGCGTCTGGTTGTACTCCTCGAGCTGTGCCACCACACCCGCACGCATTGATGCAAGGTCGCCCATTTCGCGGTAGGCGCACTGGATTGAGGCGGCCGTCGCGGCGGGAGTGGCGGCATTGGCCGTAGCCGAGAGCGCAGACTCGGGCGCGTCGCATGCCATGTGCGAGTATATGAGCTTGCGCAAATGCGCCTCTTGAACGGGCCCCACTGCAGTAGCAGTGTCGCCACGCAAATCGGCAAAGACCTCCTCCATGCGCATTTGGAAGCGCTTCTCCATGGTCTTGCGAGCGCACTCGTGGAGCCAGGCGCGATCACCGTCGTCCACTAGACGATCGTAGAACACGCGGTAGATCTCGTGGGTCCACACGCGGCTCATACGAGCAACAGAAGAAGAAGATGCAGATGACGCGAAGCTGTGGGGTTGCAGCAGAAGCACACCCTCAATGACACGCGAGAAGTCGCGCAAGTTAAAGGTGTAGTGGCTCTTGGCCGGGGTTGGCA
This sequence comes from Ministeria vibrans ATCC 50519, assembly GCA_943704425.1. NCBI lineage: Eukaryota > Filasterea > Ministeriida > Ministeriidae > Ministeria > Ministeria vibrans. Next base: position 8,294 of record CALSCP010000025.1, on the reverse strand, counting down.
GCAGATTTGCCACGGCCGCCTTGTACACGTCCGCCGTGGCATGTACCAACTGCTTTCCCGGTGTAATGAGAGACGCGTCAAACTCGTTGACACGCAGAAACCAGTCAACAATGGTCGAGAAGATACGCACCAGTGAGTCATCGTCAAAGTCACACACGCTCACGACATTAAAGTGGCGCAGCAAACGCGACGAAATGGCCGCACGACCGCCACCCGGAGGACACATGGCGGCGACAAGTTGCACGTCCACCAGTTTAATTGGCAACGTATCCTTGAGGTCGTACCACTGTTCCTGGTCGAGGAGCTGACGCAACAGCTCGATAGGCGGCTGCGCGCCGTACTGCTCGAGGGCCGGCATGTTGATGTCATCGACAAACACGACGCACTTGTGTCCCATCTGCGGGCCATACACGCCGCGTCGCCGCTTGTCCAGTTTGCTCATGATCATCGACTGCGTCTGATTTGCAGTCGTCTGTGCTGAGAAGTTGATAAACACGGGGGTGAACTGGTCCCGAGGCAGGTCGCGCACGAGCAGGTTCTTGGCATACGTCGACTTGCCCGTGCCCGTCGGTCCCACAAACACCATTGGACGCCCCGCACGAATACCCATGTCCATGAGACGCGTGTAGCGTGCCGTGTCCATAGTGGGCACCGTCAGCTCGCTCATGAGTGTTGTGCGTGGCGCATCAATCGTCGTGACGAGTCCTTCGGTCCAAGGAATCCATTTGCCTCGACCGCCTCGACGCACAAACTGAAAGGTGAAGCAGTCGGCGGTCTCGGGCAGCGCTACCTCAACCTTAAACGTTTTCGGCAGTGCGCTTTCTGCGTCGGCCTGCTCCATCTGGAGCGGCGTCATCACTTCAGCGGCAAGAGCACTGCGCTGCTCGCGCGTGCCCACTCCAAGCAGGCGACGCAAAAACACGTCAAACTTGGTACGAGAGACACGGTCCAGTGTGCCCCCAAGGCCCCAAATGGCCGCAAACACAAGGGTGCCAAAAAGCCACGACTGCACCAGGTCGGGCGAGGGTGCCGCCTGAAACTCGGTCGCACGCAACTCGTCGAGCTGCATTTCAATGAGTTTGAACAGACTCACCACCAAATGTCCATCGCTCGTCTCCACCATTTCGGTGCACGAACGTCGCACAAAGGCCAACAGCAGTGGCGCAAGCCACTCAATGGCACCTTTCACATAGCCCCGCTCGCGCTCACCAAACACCACCGTGGCAGAGGCAGGGACAGCAGGCGGCGCGTCTCCTTCGTCCGCCTCAACTCGAGCCCGCTCGCCAAGGTATCGCTCAATCCACGACGAGACGAGGGGTCGCCAGCCAAGCGATGCCGGTTCCATGTAGATCATACCACAGCGTGAGACGGTGGCCGGACTTGCCTGAGACAAATCCATCGTTTCAAAGATAAGACTCATTGAGGCGCTCATTTGAATGATTTCGCCACTCATCAGGCACAAAATCTTGTTGTCGTCCAAAACAGTATTCCTAAAGAAAGTGAGTCAGTGGGAGAATACATAAGTCGGACAACAATAGTAAACGAGAATGTAATGTCGAGAAGACCAACTTGTTCAGCACTTACACTACGGAGAGAAGTAGAGAAAGGTTTAGTAATAGGTAGTAAGTATAGTGCACAAAGCGTACAAGACTCAATCCAGAGCGTGTCGACTGGACCACAGAACGACAGCCACTTGCGATCGTTGTTGTCGGCCGAAGCAAACTCGCGGAAGATGTTGGCGACCACGCCATCGGTCCACTCGTGACTCACTGCATCAAACTGACCAAACAACTGTTTGATAGTCACCGCCTTGGGATTGATGATGCGGTAGTGCGTGCGACGCTCACTCATCTTGCCTGCCTCTGCCAGGTCACACAGAGCGCCTTGCAGCACTTTCAACACTTCCGTTTTGCCGGCAAGTGAACCGCCCACAAGCATAAATCCGTGTCGAACCTATTTTTTTAAACAAACCCCCAAGGAGACAGAGAGACAATTAGAAAAAGGTATTCTTTCAGTTTTGCTGCACCGCATACCAACATCATTTCGTAGGTCTGAATAACCTTGCTGACAAAGAAGCTGGTTGGCTGCAGACGACGAGCAGCACAGTTCTTGTGGATGGCCCACAGGAGGTCCTGGTAGTCGGGATCGGGCAGGCGAATGCCAGGAAATAAATCACTGATGATGCCCTCAAACAGGGGAATGTCATGAGCAAGAAATTTCGCTGAGGGGTTGAAAAAAACGTAAAATTATTATTGTTATTGTTATTGTTATAATTTATTATTATTATTATTATTATTATTATTATTATTATTATTATTATTATTATTAGCCATCGCCTTACGGAGATTGGCGTCGGCAATGGATCGTAGCATTAGAATGTTTTCGTCCTCGGTGGGAAAGCGTAGTTTGAGGCTACCAGCAGCGGTGAGGACTGCCTTGACCGCACGCATACCGTAGTCGTAGTGTGGCTGCGACGACAGCTGTTCACTGCACAGTTTGTATGTGGTAACAATCTTGACAGAGAGCTCACGCGCATGCACAAAGCCATACGAGTACAGCATGATCTCGGCAATCATAGCGTAGTCGGGGACCATCATGGCCACAGTGCGGAACAGCGCCTTGAGATTGTCTACGAAGCAAAAACGGATAAACGAAAAATGAGATTGATTGGCAGAAAGTTAAAGAGGTAATAGTTAGAATGGGGGTTTAAATTTGTTCCGTACCGGGAAGATCGGAACGACCAGCATAGCCGGGATTCATGGTGATGTAGACGGCGCACTTGGGGTTGAGAGCAAGTTCGGTGCCCTCGAAGACGAAGCTGTCGACGCCCGCAATGATGGCGCGCTGGATGGTGAGAATCTGCTGGGCAATGACCGAGAGCACTTCCAGCTCGATGCGATTGAACTCGTCGAAGCACGACCAGGCACCCGTACTGGCAAGACCTTTGAAGAACTTGCCCATGGCAAGGTAGTCGAGACCATCGGAGCAGTTAAAGACGACACACTGCGTCGCGAGCGCCTTGGCCAAATCCTTGACTGTCTCCGTCTTGCCAGTGCCAGCGGGGCCTTCGGGTGCGCCACCAAGGTGCAAGTGGTACGCACCCATCAGAGTGCGGTAGCAACGGTCCGTGAGCGGCGTAATGACTAGTCGCCCGGTGTTGCCTAGGTATTCGTAGCCGTACTCGACTTGTGCGTTGATCATACACGCTTGGACCTGGTTGTCCTGCCAGTAGTAACGCAGCTGGGAGAGCCACTCAAAGTCGTTCTCCTTGGCAACACCCTTGATGGCCATGGTATGGACGACGTCACGAGCGTGCACATCGATGACAACGAGTGCCCCGAGCGCAACCCGATTGAGTTTGGGAAGTCGACCACGCACCAGTTCCACAATAGCATCAAGCTGTTCGGTGAGACGCGCATGGTAGGCGCGCAGACCGTGTGGTCCCCCGTCAGTGATGGCAGCGTGCACCTCACGTGTCCAGTACACCTGGCTCGCGCACAACACCACCTGACCGGGCCAGTCGAGCACCCATTGAATGCGAGGGTCGGTCGCGTAAGCATCGATGCCGTCCTCAATGATACGACGCACACTCACACGCATCACATCTTGCACTTGCAGCAGCCATCGCTCGACGGCACCTTTGGCGTCGGCCGTGCTGATGGCCGAACTTGTTTTGATGCGCTCTCCTTCGCTACTCAGCATGGCATGGATGACAAGCTCGTCGTCAAACTCCAGCTTGTTGATGCCTTGGAAGCACTTCTTCAGGTGGGGTTGAACGCGTGTCGGGTCCTTGGTCTCGCTGAGGATCTCGAGCATTTCGTCATCGCTGAGAAAAAAGAAGCGTGGGAAGAAGAGTCGCTTGACCTCGAGGTAGCTCTGAAGACCACGATTGATGGCGTCGAGCAGACCGTTGGCATCGCAAAAGCGTTGGCGGAGATTGGGAAGGTCCATGGCGGTCATCACTTGAGAGTCGTGCTCGACCACTTCCATCACTTCGCGCCAGGTCCGATCCACCTGCTGGAACATCTTGCCCTCCTGTGGCATCTGTCGGTTGATGTCGTCGCTGCTGAAGATGGGCTCAAGTGCAAGCCACTGTGCCTGCACGCGCAACCACTCGTCAATGGTTTCCTGCGTGTACACCAGACGGCTCTCCCACTCCTGCACGGGCCCCTCGATGGGCGCGATAAATTGTGAGCCACGCATGGTCTGTGTCTTGACAATCTGGTCGTCGAGCATAGACTGGAGATCGTCTATGGCCGAGAGCACACGAATGCCCGTGTCACGATACGCCGCAAGGGTAAACTGAACGCCATCCCACTCGCCTTTCATGCGTTGCAATGCCGTCTCCAGCGAGTGCTCCTTGCTCGCCGCCTCGCTCACCAACGCAAGCTCGCCCAAGTAGGCCGTGAGATTCATTTTCAGCATGCTCCGCAGCGACGTGGTGCTGTCGGGCGTAATGTCGCGTTCCACCAGGCTCGACATGCGCTCCCAGTGTCTCTCGCGCATTCCCGGATTGCAAAAGATCTATATAAAAACAATGCGCGCAAAGGCGCGTTGTGAGTTTGTTGTTTCTCTCTCCTTATTTTTTTTTTTTTTGCCTCTTTACTTGAATCATAGGAGAGTTCTTCTTGAAGTTGGAAATGGCAGCACGGACGTCGAGGGCCAGCTGACGGGGCGCAAATTGCTTGTCAAAGATCTTGGCAAACTTGAAGCAGTCACGGTGCATCTCGTCCGTCTCCGTCTCAATGGTCTCGGACGGAAACTCACCCAGACTTGAGTCCATCCAGCGCCGCAAGGACTTCTCCCATTTGAGAGCGTGCAAGTAAAGACGCGTGTAGGGCTCAATGAGCGCGGTGATTTCGGCGACGCGCGGGTACTCGGTGGGCTCCCACTCAAAGAGACGCTCCTCGTTGTTCACATGCGCAATCAGCTGGTTTGCCTCTTCGAGCTGTCGCTGCACCGTCTGCACCTCCCGAGCATACTTGCGCACCTCCGCCACCGTACCCCAATCAGCACACTGCTCCGCCTTTCGCCCGCTTGCCTCAAGCATCGCCGACACCTGGTCGCGCTTCTCCTGCAGATCACGCTCGCTGCGCTGTCGGGCGCTCATGACAATCTCGTTGTTCTCGTCAAAGATGGGTTGGATGCGCGCCGGCCAGCGCACTACGGTCTCGTTGAGTGCAAAGATTGTCTCGGAATCATCAAGGGTGTCGGACACATCAAGCAGGGCGGCCATGCGCTTGGCTGCAAGACTGACGCGCGCCGTCAGACGATTGACATCGTGCATCACGGCATGGTGCACAAAGTCTACTTGCTTCACCATCTCCTGTGTGGTTTGCGGCACGGTCAATGCACGTCGTGCAATCGCTTCGTATTCATCGCAGATTGCCTGTGCATCTGCCATGTGGTCGGCCAGCAGCCGATCTGTGAGTCGACGCATCTGTACGTGCGCCAGTTCAAGCAAGCTCTCCTTCAACTGGGTGAGATGAACAACAAAAAAACAAAAAAAAACAAAGATGCTTGAGTTGATCCAAGTGACATTGATGGGAAAATAAGAGTCTGATACCTCGGCATAGTCAAGCTGGAACATGGTGGTGTGTTCGAGGTCGTTGAAGAGACGCACGCGATCGATGAGAGAGCGAATGTCGTTGATTTCGCCAATGAGAGTCTCATAGTCGAGAAGGGGAGTCTCGGCGTCAAGAAGCTCAGTAACATGCATATCAAGCTGATGGGTAAGCAACGAGGCAAATTCGGCGACGACACGAGCGTGGCAGTTGCGAGCCTGTTCAATGTAGACTGTCAAGTGATGTTGAATGAGGGTCTTTGCGTGTGCAATGACAGGCGGGTCAACGCGACAGGGAATGAAGCGTGCTGTGGTGGAACTCTCATGATGATGACTGATGGGCAAGACTTGGGTGTGGATAAGGGGCAGCGAAGCAAGCATGTCGGTGATAACGTCGCAGACGTGTGTCACGCTGTGCAAGATCTCATCGATGGACGGCTCAAAAACCACCAGACGATCGTTGTTGTGTAGCTGTAGTGATGATGATGATGGTGGTGGGCTGTTTTTGGTTGTGGTGGTGGGTGCAAGGGCAAGACGCACGGCAAAGAGCGGCATGCCTGCTACCGTCAAGTGGCAGTGGATGCGCTCTTGGTTAGTGTAAAATGTAACATACTCATCCAAAGAGCGGTGCAGCAGTGCTCGCATCTGGTTTCCCACGAGTGTCTCAGCAGCGCCAAACAGCGACGATGGGACAGAGTCACCCTTGTCGTTGTCGAGGAAGGTAGCAATAATTTCGGCGTACCAGCGGTTGAGCACAAGCGACTCGGCGCGCTCTGCTGCTGCACGCGCGTGTTCACGGAAGGCAAAGACCTCGACGGCACCGCCCGAGCTGGTGCGCGCCACAGATGCGTCGGCCATGGACACGTGCGGTGAATGCTTGGTGTTGAGTCGTAACAGAGCTTGTAGATGTGGATGACCCAGGTGCAATGAGGGGGCGAGGCGAACGCGCGCGTCACAGAAGGTGTTGTGCCAGTCACAGGCGACGGCCAAGCCCGACTCGGGTGCGCGCGGTTGACTCTCCAGTGCGCGTGAGTGCCTTACAGCCGACTGTGCAACGACGTTCAAAGGACGCCCCTCGTCGAACAGAACTAAACAATGCAGTGTGAAATGGTTTTTTTTCTTCGTTTTTTTTTCTTGTTTGTGCTCTCTCGGATGTTTCAGGTTTTACGTTCGTCTGGGACACGAATGCGCGAGTGAACATTAAATTCGGTCTCGGCACGAACATACTCTTCTTTGATGTGCTTGATGAGAGTGTGAACAAGAGGTTGAAGAGAAGGGTGGGCGCGGAGAGGGGCGGGGACGAGCGAGAGGATGCGAGTAAGCGAGGCACCGTCAAGCTCACCCTCAGACTGTTGCTCGACGCGTGAGCGGAGAAACGCAAAAAAATCCGCTTGTTGCTTCTTTGCGCTGGGTTGCAGCTCGGGCTCGAGTTGAGGTGGAGACGGGGGCGGTTCTTGCTCAAGAACGCGCTGACGAGTCGCTTGACGCTTCTTCGCTGCAGTGGCGATCCTAAGTAAGTCAAAGACATTAAGACATGTACTAACGGGAAGAAGAAGCTATATATGGCGGGTACAGTAAGGACTGGAGAGTATGATCACGGGATGGATCAAGAGCCTGGCGTAAGTCGTTGATACTGAGAGTAGAGAACAAATATGTCAACAAGAAAATGTGATGTGTTGATTGGTGATGGAGAAAATTTTGCACACCTGCTGGCGGCCAAAGACGACTTGGACTTGTACATGGACAAGTCGTGTCGTCGAGGTGACAAGCTTTGGTTGGCAGCTTTTCGTTCTTCGCCGCGTTTCAGACGCTGGACGAGGGCTGGCAAATCATGAGAATTGGGCACCCGTTCGCTTGACGAGCCAGCCGCATATCCCGACATCTCGGAGCGACTCGTGTCGTCGTCCATGAACGCAGACAAAGACCTCGTGTCACCTGAACGAAAGGAGGAACAGGTTGTTTTTATTTTTTATTTTCTAAAAAAGAGTGGTTGCCTTGGTAACAGACGCTTACTCATTTTTGGCGTTGGCACGAGTTACACCAAGTGGCAAGTGCGCCGTCGAGGGCGATAAAGTTAATTATATTATACTGTCGATCGAGGAGTCGAGCGAAGTATGTCGACAGAAGAAGGATAATGAGAAATAATAATAATAGTGATCAGTGGGCTCACGGTTAAATCTATCAACAATCACTTATCACCAAACTATGTCACTACGTATACCAAACTACACACTTCACAGACCACAGGACTGACAGGACTGACAGGAGTTACTCAGCAAAATACAACTTGAATAAGAAAAATTGAAATAGTACCGTGTATATATAAATTTAATAAAATCAATTTATTAATCATGTCTGAGGACAATGTCTACTCCCATCTACCTTTGACACCGCATCAGTTAGCAGGGGCGCCATCAAGTGGAAAAGCGCACTTGCGCTTAACCTCAGAAATGCAACCTAGCAACGCCCTTGACAACGACGGCGTTCTTGTGCGTCTTTTGATCATGCCCGAGGAGCTCGTCCACCAGAGTATCTTTGCAGCACACGACACAGTTGCGGAGGTGCGCCAAGCTATTGCACAAGTGACGCTCCGACCCGAAAGCTCCATTGTGCTATTGTTGGCAGGTGAGCCCATTCGCGACGACCTTCACGTCCACGAATGGGCTCGCTATGCCGCATTGCGCACCCAACCCAACGACTACAGCAATGTCACTACCGCCAGCCGTGGATC
>CALSCP010000016.1:0-18819 GCA_943704425.1 Ministeria vibrans ATCC 50519 | reverse complement strand
GAGAGAGAGAGAGAGAGAGAGAGAGAGAGAGAGAGGAGGGAGAAAGAAACAAAGTGATAGAGAGAGAGAAAGAGAAACAAAGTGATAGAGAGAGAAAGAGAAACAAAGTGATAGAGAGAGAAGGAGAAACAAAGTGTGTGTGAGAGAAAGAGAAACAAAGTGATAGAGAGAGAAAGAGAAACAAAGTGATAGAGAGAGAAGGAGAAACAAAGTGATAGAGAGAGAAAAAGAAACAAAGTATGTGAGAGAGAAAGAGAAACAAAGTGAGAGAGAGAGTAGAGAGAGAATGTGAGAGTGAAGGAGACAAGTCGTTGTGTCTCTCTCGACTTACACGGTGTTCCGGCAACAGACACCTCGTCATCCCGTGGTTGAGTAAACATGCCCTACGCAAAGAGAGGATGACGCACACGGCCAGGCGCGCGGGCGAGGGAGTGCGCTGTGGCGTACGCGAACAAAGCACAGCAGAAGCAGAGAGCCGGCCGACGCCATTCCGACGGCATGTGCGCTCGAATACGCATAGAACAACTCTGCTGAAGCAACAGTGTAAATGACTGCGCGAAGGCGGGCGTCGAGAATCATAATGAGGCAAAAATGTATGAGATAATGAGATGATGAGTAGGAAATCTCAGATGTTTCCTAACACACGAAAGAGTAATCCGATGATTCCATCACAGAGTAACACCAATGTTACCCCCCGCCCACTAACCTACAATAAGTGAGTACAATTACTGAATTACACTCTCTGGCTAACATGATCACAACATGATGAGATACACATGAGATAAAATTGAAGTTTTTTCCTTTCAGTTTACTTAATCATTTAATATTATATTGTTTATGTTTGTTTGTTTAACATGGTATCATGTAATCACAAATTCGAGTTGGTGAGTTCGGGCAACCGAACAGGAGGTAAAGAGGGCGGCGGCTTGTCTTGCCAGTCGGCGGGCGTGAGGCCGAGACGCTCCGTGGTTGACGCAGGGGCACGGGAATTCAGTCGATTGAGATGCTCCGTCGACATACCACTGCTACCAGCGGCCCCTTCGTAGTCGGTGTTCAACACCATACCGGCCGAGTTTGTGTTCACCTCGTTAATGCCGTCGTACTCGGTGTTGCGTCGCATATCAGGGTGATTCATCGCTCCCGCGTACTCCTCATTCACCATGACAACACCAGCCTCCACCGACCGATACTGCTGCGATATCAACGTCACAGGCTTCTCCTCGGGCTGCTTTGTGTCAGGAGTCACCAACGGTGCATACTCGCGTGCGCTCGCCGACGGCGAAGAAGGTGCCGCACCAGCGCCAGCACCACTACCCTCCGTCACAGGCTCATAGAGACTAAAGCCACGCGTGGACACATCGTTTGCTTCTACCTGCGCCACATCGCGTCCAAAGAGATCACCGCCACTCGGCATCGGCATCACATGCGCTCCCTGCGATTGATATGACTCACTTTCAAGCGATCGCTCAGTCCCCGTCACGTCCAAAGGTGTGTACAGCTCGGCGATGTGCGACTCGCTTAAATGTGTTCCTCCCCCGCCCAGACTCAGCACGCTTCTGCCTCTCAGTGATGGCCGTCGGGCCTCCACAAGCATAGCTGACTCATTCAGATCCGCAGAGGACCCTCCCACCGACATCATTGCAAACGAATTGCCACGACTCAGCTCCAGTCTCTCTTCGTCCTCACGCTCCCCTAATGCCAATCCAAATATCTGCGAATTGTTACTCTGCAGACTCTGACGAGGCACAAACTTGCGCGACGCGTGTCCGTCGCCCCGACGGCGACGCATCACAACGACAACCAGAATCAGCAGCAACAGCAGCAGTACCACCACCACACCCACAATAATGCCAATATTACTTCCACCTCCACTCGACTGTGTGCTGGTAATCAGTCGCGACGTGTCAAAGGCACCCACAAAAGAAAAGTGCGCAAGTCGACCAGACACAGTCAAGTGCGTTGCATCCACTGTCTTGTCCGTGGCCACTTCCCAAACTGTGTCATTCGCTTCCGACTTGTACAGCACAGATGCACCCGAAGTATACGCCGCCATTTTCAGCTGCACAAACACACCTGCTCCATTGAAATTCGCAGATGAACTTCCATCAAGCTAAACAAAACAGCAATCAAGAGAAAGCGTTGTGGGAAAGAGTATGAGAAATTGGTGAGAGTTATAGAGAGTAAGAGAGTAAAAGAAAGAGAGAGAGAGTAAGAGAGAGAGAGAGTAAGAGAGTAAAAGAGAGAGAGAGAGAGAGAGAGAGAGAGAGAGAGAGAGAGAGAGAGAAACAGAGAGAGAGAGAGAGAGAGAGAGAGAGAGAGAGAGAGAGAGAGAGAGAGAGAGAGAGAGAGAGAGAGAGAGAAACAAAGTGATAGAGAGAGAGAGAGAGAAAGTGAAAGGGACAAAGTGATAGACAAATGATCGAGAGAGAAAGTGAAAGGGACAAAGTGATAGACAAATGATCGAGAGAGAAAGTGATAGGGACAAAGTGATAGACAAATGATCGAGAGACAAAGTAATAGAGAAAGTGATCAAGAGACAAAGTAATAGAGAATGTGATAGAGAGAAAGTGATAGAGAAAGTAATAGAAAGACAAAGTGATCGAGAGAGCTGGAGGGAAAAAGAACACAAAAAGACAAAAACTCATTTTACCTCAAAGAAACTAGAGAGAGCCGGATTGACGGGAAGAGTGCCAACATAGTCAAGAGAGCACACATTAGGGTCGGTGACAGTGACAGTGAAGGTAAAGGGTGCAGAGACCACTCCGGAGGGGAAAACAAGATTGAGACCATACGAGGGGAAGGAAAAGGTCAATGGCGGGGAAGACGGAAGAACAGTGTAGGTGCCCAGATCATGGCCGCACAGCGGTGTCTCACACTGCGCACCTGTGTACGTGCTGGGACACACGCACATGGCCTCGGCCAGCACACATGTGCCGCCATTGCTGCACGGCGACGAGTCGCACGCCGTCTCTAGACACGTGGCCCCAGAGTAGAACTCGGTGCACGCACACTGAAAGCCCGCGGTCGTCGAGAAGCATGTTCCACCATTGGCACACAACGCAGGCGTACAGTTGTCTACTGTCGCGTCACATATCTTGCCAAAGGTACCAGGGGCACACGTGCACGAGAAGTCAAAATCAAGGTTCACACACGTCGCGGTGGAGACGCACGGTGACGACGCACAGTTGTCAACAAACGTCTCGCACTGCTCACCCGTGTACATGGCGGCGCACGTACACGTCCACGACGGACCTGACGAGACACACGACGCTCCATTGCCGCACGGACTCGACGCACACTCGTCCATCTCCGTCTCACACCGCTCGCCCGTATAGCCCGCCTGGCAGGTGCACTGGAACTCACCCACCAGATTAGTACAGGTGCTCGCGACGCCGCACGGAAAGGTCGCGCATTCGTCAATGTCAGTCTCACACTGCTCGCCCGTGTACCCCGCAATGCATGTGCACTCGGCCACTGTATTGCCCACGGCATTCACACACGACGCGCCATTGATGCACGGTGATGAGGCACACTCGTCAATGTCCGACTCACACAACACACCCGTGAAGCCTGCATTGCAACTGCATGCAAATGCACCCACCGAATTCACACAGGTCGCACCATTGCTGCACGGCGACGACTCACAGTTGTCGGTGATCGCCTCGCAGAGCACTCCAAAGAAGCCCAGGGCACACACACACACGTGGCTGTTCACCCCGTCAACGCAACTGGCGCCGTTCTGGCATGGAATCGACGTGCATTCGTCCACGTCGGTCGCACAGAGCGTGCCGGCAAACCCATCAGCACACACACACACGAATCCATCCACTGCATCACTGCATGACGCTCCGTTGGCACACGGCTGCGACACACACTCGTCCACATCAGCGAGACAGGTAATGCCGGTAAATCCACTTGCGCACACACAGCTGAATTCTGCAACGCCGTCGGTGCACGATCCACCATTGGCACACGGCATCGACGCACACTCGTCAACGTTCTCGCTGCAATCATCGCTGGTGAAGCCATCAGCACACACACACGCGTAGTCGTTCGCTGCATCATTGCATGTTGCCCCATTGGCACATGGCGATGACACACACTCGTCAATGTTAGATACACACAGGACGCCGGTGAAGCCAGTCGCGCAAGCACAAGTGAAGCCATTAAACTGGTCCGTACACACACCGCCGTTGCTGCACGGCGACGAGTCACACTCGTCCCGTTCCGAAGCGCATCCCACACCAGCGTAGCCGTCCTTGCAGTCGCACGTAAATCCATCCACCAGGTCAAAGCAGGTGCCCTCGTTGGTGCATGGTGATGATGCACAATCATCAATGTTCGTGGCACAAGTCACTCCAGTGAAACCCATTACGCATGTACACGAGTAGGTGGCCACGGCGTCGACACAGGTTGCTCCATTGAGACAAGGCATAGCAGCACACTCATCAATGTTCGTTTCACATGCAGCACCGGTGTAGCCCGTCACACACGCGCACGCAAAGCCGCCGAGATTGTTGACACATGGCGCGCCATTCTGACAGGGTGACGATGCGCACTCGTCGATGTCTGACTCGCACTGGAATCCCGTATAGCCATCGACACACAAGCAGGTGTACACATTCTTCGACGAGCGACACGTCGCGCCATTGACACACGGAGACGAGAGACAGTTGTCCGAGGCGTCGGCACAAAACACTCCAAAGGCACCGGGGGGGCAAGTGCATGTAAACTCGTTCGCGCCGTTGACACACGTTGCTCCCGCAGCACACGGCGACGAAGCGCACTCATCGACATCCGTCTCACACAAATCACCCATGAAACCCGCGCGGCAAGTACAAGTAATGGCATTGGGTCGATCGGTACACGATCCTTGATTATGGCAGGGCGAGCTGGCACAGTCGTCCGTGTCCACAGCACACGTCACACCCGAGTACCCCAGCGCACACACGCAGCTGAATCCGTCGCCATTGTCACTGCAGGTGCCTCCATTTGCGCACGGTGACGACAGACAGTCGGGAATGCGAGATTCACACGTCGTGCCAGTGTAAGCAACGGTACAAGAGCAAGTGTATGACAAGAGCATGTCAATACAGGAGCCGCCATTCTCACACGGATTTGAAGCACACTCGTCAATCTCCTGGCCACAATTCGCGCTCGTGTAGCCTGCGACACACGTACACGTGTACGCGTCGATATTGTCGGTGCACGACGCGCCATTCATGCAAGGCGACGATGCACATTCATCAATGTTTTCGGCGCACAACACACCGGTGAAGCCAGGTGCACAAGAGCACGAATACGTCGCAACACCATCAGCGCATGTCGCACCATTGAGACACGGTTCAGTGACGCAGTCGTCAATGTTCGACTCGCACAATGTGCCTGTATAGCCTGTGACACAGGTGCACACGCGCCCATTGACCTGGTCTGTGCACGTCGCTCCGTTGAGACACACATTGCCAGCACAGTCATCCACGTCCGTCTCACACGCAAGCCCCACAAAACCAGCGACACACACACAAGAATAACCGTCAATTCCATCAACACACGTGCCGCTGTTCAAGCAGCCGTTGGAGGCGCACTCGTCAATGTCGGTTGAGCAAAGCACATCTGTGTAGCCAGCAACACAGGTACAGTCGAATCCGTCGACTTGATCGGCACACGCGCCGCCATTCTGACAGGGCGACGATGCACACTCATCAATGTTAGAGTCGCAGTCAAGGCCAGTATAGCCCAAGTGACACAGGCAAGTGTACGCGTCCGATAGGTCGACGCAAGTGCCGCCAAACATGCATGGAGACGAGGCGCACTCGTCAATGGCAGACTCACACTGGGCACCCGTGGTCCCCGCGATGCAGGCGCACGTGTAATCAAGTCCCACAGAAAGACATGTTGAGCCTTGTTCGCAAGGAGATGACTCACAGTTGTCCACCAACGTCTCGCATAGGTCGCCGAATCTTCCAAGTACGCACTGGCAAGCAAATCCATTTACCAAATCCGTACAGGTCGATCCTTGCGCACAAGGCGACGACGAACACTCATCAAAATCACTCGAGCATGTTGCGTCGGTGTATCCGGCCACGCAAGAGCATACAAATCCGTTCACAATGTCGATACAAGTCCCCCCATTGACACATGGTTGACTCAGACACTCGTCAATTTCCTCACCACACAAAACACCTTCGTACCCACCGGCGCACGTGCACGAGAACGAACCCACAAGATTGGCACATGTTGCTCCGTTCTTGCAGGGCGAGGAGGCACACTCGTCCGCATTGCTCGCACACCTCTCTCCGAAGTAGCCTTGTGCACACACACACGTGAAGGTGTTCTCCCCATCCACACAAGTACCGCCATTCTGACACACCATCGGAGTGCAATCGTCAATGTTGGTCTCGCAACGGTCCCCAGTGAATCCCGTGTGGCACGCACACGTGTACGACAGGATGCCGGAGGAGCACAGGCCTCCGTTGAAACAAGGGTTGCTCGCACACTCGTCGATCTGTGTCTGACACAGCACTCCAGTAAAGTCTGCTGCACACTCGCAGTTGATGCCGCCCGCTACAATATCCAGTGACACTGTGATGAAGCCCGAGGGGCACACTTCGACGGTGGGACTGGTCACAATCTGAAGCACCACATCGTCAGAGGAGGTGCGTGCCGAAGCAATCTGTGCCGCTGACAACTCGACTTGCTGTTGCGTTGGCTCGCAGTCGTTGAGGCCTGCTCCGGTGAACATGGGTTGGTCCACACTCGAGCCTGCCTTGAGCGTAAGTGTCTTGTCCGCCGCTCCAACATCCATCACGCCTGCGACTGTCACCTGCGCAGGGCGGTTCAGAGGCACACCCGAAAAGGTGAATGTCAGCACTTGGGCACCGCCCGTTATGGTCTGCGACTGGCCCGACATGTAGCCCGACTCTCCAGTACAGGTGCCACCGTTGCGACAAGGGTTTGAGCTGCAGAGCGAATCAGCGCAAAATAATCCTGTGAATCCAGCGGCACAAATGCATGCAAATGCATCTGAGCACGTTCCGCCATTTAGACAGGGATTTGAGACGCACTTGTCAATTTTGGATTCGCATAGAAGTCCGGTGAAACCATCGAGGCACACACAGTGGAAGCTGTTGTCTCCATCAACACACGCACCGCCATTGAGACACCCATTGGAAACACACTCGTCAACACCCTGTCCGCACGCTGCACCCGTGAAGCCCACGGCACACAAGCATGTGAATCCACCCACAGCGTCCGAGCATGTGCCTCCATTGAGACACGGATTTGACACACACTCGTCCACCGCATTCGAACAAGTGGTACCGGTGTACGCTGGCTTGCAGTAGCACGCAAAGCTGTTGCGTCCATTCACACACGTACCACCATTGTTGCACGGTGTCGACACACACTCATCAATGTCCACACCGCAGCGTGGGCCGGTGAAGCCAGGCGCACAAGTGCACAAGTAAGTGTTCTGTCCTGTGTCAGAGCACACTCCGCCATTGAGACACGGTTGCGTAAGACAAATCTCGTCTGTCGTCTCACAAAGTGCTCCATAGTATCCCGAGGGGCATGTGCACACAAAGAGACCCGCTCCTTGCTTGCACACCCCACTATTTTGACACGGCGAAGAGGCACACTCGTCAATGTCACTCTCGCACGAGTTGCCAGTAAAGCCAAATGGACACACACACGCTCGTGTGCCACCCACCAGTGCAATGCAAGTCCCGTCATTGAAACACGGCGAGTCAACACAGGGCTGCAGCGACTGATCGCACACAGTGTCGGTGTAGCCAGCCGCGCACACACATGAAAATCCGCCAAACATAGACACACACGTTGCTCCGTTGTAGCATGGTTCCGTGGCACACTCGTCCGTGGTGACCGTGCACTGTGGGCCGGTGTAGCCAGTGGCACACTCGCACTGGTAGGTACCAGGAAAGTCAACGCAAGTGCCACCGTTGTCGCACGGGTTGCTGATACAGTCATCGGAATCCGTCTCGCAGAGAATGCCCGTGAAGCCAAAACGACAAGCGCACACAAAGCCGTTGTTCCGGTCGGCGCATGTACCACCATTCTTGCACGGCCTTGCAGCACAATCGTCGATCTGATTTTGACATTGCGTGCCCGTAAATCCCAGCACACAGATGCACGCATAGCGGCCAGCCTGCTCCACACATGTGCCCGAGTGGTAGCACGGATTCGACAGGCATTCGTCGATCTCCGATTCGCACAGCGTGCCAGTAAAGCCCGACTTGCACGCACAACGGAAGCCATCGACCTCGTCGATGCATGCGGCACCGTTCGAACACGGCGACGACACACACTCGTTGACGTTGGTCTCGCAACGATTTCCAACGTAGCCGGGCAGACACGTACACGCGTAGCCGGTGCTCGACGAACTCGATGCACTGCACCGTCCCCCATTGAGACACGGCCGAACGGCACACACGGCGGCGTCCGTCTCGCAGTCGATGCCATACCAGCCAGGTCGACACAAGCACGCATAGCCGCCCAGACCGTTGGCACATGTACCGCCATTTTGACAAGGCTGCGACGCACACTCGTCAATCTCTGTTTCGCATAGGGTGCCCTCGTAGCCAAAGATACACGTACACGAGAACCCCGAGATGGAGTCACGGCAGGTGGCGCCATTCATGCATGGTGACGACACACACTCGTTTGTGTTGGACTCGCACAGGAATCCTTCAAAGCCTGACTGGCACACACATGCAAAGGAGTTGACTCCCTCGACACACCAGCCTCCATTTTGGCACGGCGACGAGACACACTCACGCGTGTCGTACTGACAAAAGTCGCCAAAGAATCCGGCAGGGCACAGACACGAAATGGAGCCTGGACCGTCGATACACGTTGCACCACTGTTGCACGGCTCCGTGGCGCAGCCATACAAATTCGTTTCGCAGTGGAAGCCGGTGTAGCCGGTCAGACATGAGCAGACAAAGCCATCAACGCGGTCGTCACAAGCACCGCCATTGAGGCAAGGCAGTGTACCACAGTCGTTGATATTTGCCTCACACAAGTCACCCGTGAAACCAGTGTGACACACACAACGAAACGCCGCAATGAGATCAACGCACGTAGCCGTGTTGCGACAGGGCCCCGCAGCACATTCGTCAATCTCCGTCTCACACAGTGTGCCCTTGTAGCCGCGTGGACACGAGCAAGTAAAGTACCCCTGGCGGTTGGCACACGTGCCGCCTTGCTGACACGGCGTCGACAAACACTCATTGATGTCCTGCTCACAGCGGGCTCCCGTGAATCCATTGGGACAGGTGCACACAAAAGCACCCGCTCCGTCCCCCGAGCACACCCCATCGTTCAGGCATGGGCACGCAGCGCATCCAACAAAGGTTGACTCACATTGACATCCATAAAATCCTATAAAATATAAAAATAATAATTATTATTATTATATTATTATTATTATCATTATCATTATTATTATTATCAATAAAATTAATAATAATAATTATTATTATTAAAATTTATATTTTTTTTTCTTCACCTTCGGGACAAAGACAGACGTACGAATCAAAACCATCAATGCAAGTACCGCCGTTTCGGCAAGGCAACTTGTCACATTCAAAAATGTTGGACTCGCATTGGGGACCGGTAAAGCCACCAGGACATATACATGAGTACGAGAGCAGATTGTTGACGCAGGAGCCGCCATTGGAGCATGGACTGGAAATGCATTCGTTGATGTTAGTCTCGCAACGGGAGCCGGTCCATCCCGGTTCACAGTCGCAAACAAACGAGTCAAGACCATCGGTGCAGCGACCGTGGTACGAACAGATGCGCCAAACATTGGTGTAGCGCACGCGAGAGCCACAATCGTTGGGATTGTATTGGCAGTTGATTCCCGCATACCCTTGTGGACAAAGGCATGTGTAGCCGTTTGAACGATCAAGGCATGTGCCGCCATTGGCGCACGGAGCCAAGCGACAATCGTCTGTATTAAACTGTACGAAACCGAGTGAAAAAAGCAAGAAAAAAGAGAAAACAATGAATTAATAATAATAATTAATAATAATAATAATTATTATTATTATTATGATTATTATTAGTAATCAAATTAAAATGTTCTCTCTCTCTCTCTTTCGTACTTCGCAAGTGGGCCCGGAAAATCCAGGCTGACAGTAGCACAGGAAGGAGTCAATGCCGTCGCGACAGTAACCGCCGTTGGCACAGGCGGTTGCAGAGCAATCGTCAAGATTCTGCTGACAGCGAATACCAGACCAGCCAGAGTCGCACTCGCAAGTGAACCCATCAAAGTGGTCGGTGCAGTTGCCGTGGTAACATGGATTGCTGGCACACTCGTCAATTTCCAGTGAGCAAAGCACGTCAGTGTAGCCTGAGGGACATATGCACGAGAACGAATTCACATGGTCCACACATGTTGCATTGTTTGCACAGGGACTCGAGGCGCACTCATCAATGTTCACGGCACAAGCGGGACCGGTGAAGCCAGGCTCACAGATGCACACATAGTCGGTGCTTGGAGGCTGGGCGGCCATGCAGAGGCCGCCATTAAGACAAGGGTTCGAAGAGCACAGGATGGAGTTGGACTCGCAGCGTGCGCCGTACCATCCCGCGGTACACGAGCACGTGTACCGACCCACCAAGTCATTGCAAGTACCGCCATTGAGACACACAGGAAGAGCACACTCGTTGATGTCAATCTCACACAGTCGACCCGCATACCCATCCATACAAGTGCACGCAAAGAAGTCGAGGTAAGGCTCGGAGCACACTGCGCCGTTTTGGCAAGGAGATGAGGCGCACTACAAGAAAACAATATTGTATGGTTTTTGTTTTAAACATCTTCGCATCGCGCTTGTTTGATTTGACATAATTCAATTAATTTTGATGTCTTTCCCGGGTGAATACCTCATCAATTTGCGACTCGCAGTTTACACCGGTGTAGCCATCTTCACAGAGACACTCGAACGACTCGATTCCGTCCAAGCAAAGACCAGCATTGAGGCAAGGACCGCCCACACAGTCATTAATGTTGTACGAGCAGCTGATGCCGGCAAAGCCGGCGGGACACAAACAAACGTAGGAGAGCACGCCGTCCACACATGTTGCACCATTCTGACACGGACCAAAGTCACAGTCGTCCAAATTGACCTCACAGTTGACGCCGGTCCAACCTTCGTGACAGAGACACTGAAACGAGTCGACACCGTCATAGCACTGGCCGGCGTTGCTGCATGGCGACGAGGCGCACTCTTTGATGTTCTCAAGGCACGATTCACCTGTGAACCCTGCTGCGCACGTACAAATGCGATCCCCAATAAGATCCTGACACGTACCACCGTTGTAGCAGCCCAAGGTGACGCACTCGTCAATGTTTTCTTCACACTGGTCTCCTTGGTAACCCACGGGGCAGGTGCAAACAAAGTAACCGCCTGAAGAGCAAAAATAATAATAAGAATAATAATTATTTATTTATTAATTATTATTATTAATATTATTAATGAAAAATAGCTACTTTTGAGTACAACTAACCTTGGTCAAGACATGTGCCGCTGTTCAGACAGGGGTTCGAGTCGCATTCGTTTACATTCTGCTCACAGTGCACTCCAATGTAGCCAGCACGGCATTGGCAAGCATAGTCATACTACACGAAAACAATCTCACTACACGCAACGTCTTTCTTTTCTCTCTTCCTTACCTGCGCCTCGACGCAGAAACCTCCGTTCTGGCAGGGCGACGACGCACAGTTGACCACGTTACACAAGCGACCAAACCAGCCTGTGGCACACAGGCAGGAAAATCCATTGACGCCGTCGACGCACGAGCCGGCGTTTTGGCAGGGCGACGAGCCACACTCGTTAATGTTGATGTCGCAGTCGGCGCCCGACCAGCCGTCGATGCACTCGCATGTGTACCCATCAATGTTGTCGGTGCACGTTCCTCCATTGGCACACGGGTTCGACACACACTCGAGGATGTTGTTGAGACAGCGCACACCCGTGTATCCCGGCTCGCACAGACACTCGTAGCTGTTGAGGCCGTCGACACACGTCGCACCTGAACGACAAGGGTTCGACAGACAATCGTCAATGTTCGTCAGACACTGTGTGCCCGTGTAGCCTGGAAAGCAGCTGCAGGTAAAGGAGTTGACCGCATCGACGCAGGTGCTGTCGTGAGCACACGGCGACGACACACACTCGTCAATGTTTGTCAAGCATTGCGTATCGGTGAAGCCCGGCAGGCACGCGCACAGAAAACCGCCACCGGGAGCTTCGCTGCAGCTACCGCCGTTGGTGCAGGGATCCGAGTCGCAGTCGACAACGTCGCTCTCACACTGCGTGCCAAACCAAATGGATGGACAGGTGCACATGTAGCCGTTGATTTCGTCGGCACAGGTGCCGCCGTTCTGGCATGGGTTGGATACACACTCGTTTATGTTGTCGGTACACAGGGTACCCTCAAATCCCGCGGCACAAATGCAAAAGTGTGCGTTCTGGCCCTCAGCACAAGTGGCACCGTTGGCGCACGGCGACGACGCACACTCTAGGATGTCGGATTCGCAGTGGGTGCCGGTAAAACCGGTGATACATACGCATGTGTACCCATTGGATGTGTCAACGCACGTACCAAAGTGTCGGCAGGGATTCGAAAGACACTCGTTCACGTCGATGGAACAGTCGGTGCCGCTGTAGCCCGAAGCACACAGGCAGCCGAAGCCGTCAATGGAGTCAACACATGTCCCGCCGTTGGTGCACGGACTCGAGAGACACTCGTTCATGTTAGACTCACAGCGTGCTCCCGTAAAGCCCGAGCGACACACACACTCGTAGTTGTTGACCAAGTCGACACAGGTGGCCGCATTGAAGCAGGGCGAGCCGATGCATTCGTCAATGTTTACGGTGCATGTGACACCGGTGTAGCCTGACTGGCATGTGCACAGATACGAGTTGATGCCGTCGGCACACGAGCCGCCGTTGCGACACGGATTGGATTGGCACTCGTCAACATTGATTTCGCACCGGTCGCCCTGGTAGCCCGGCAGACAATTGCATGTGTAGCGGTTAATACCGTCAACGCAGGTGCCACCGCTAAAGCATGGGTTGGAGGCACACTCGTTGTTGTTGGTGGTGCAAGTCGCGCCGGAGAATCCGGGAGCACAAGAGCACGCAAAAGAAAAGTCGCCGTCGGTGCAGACACCACCGTTTTGGCAGGGGTTGGGGCTGCACTCGTTGATATTGGTCTCACACAAAGTTCCGGTGAATCCCGCGGAACAGACGCAGAGGTAGGAGTCAATACCATCCTTGCACTGGGCGGTGTTTCTGCACGGGTTGGATGCACACTCGTTGACATTGTCGTTGCAGATGACACCAGTGTAGCCGGCTGCACAACTGCAGACAAAGCCATTGACGCCGTCGACACAAGTGCCTTGGTTGCGGCAGGGGTTCGACGAGCACTCGTTGACGTTGACCGAGCATGTTGCTCCTGTGTAGCCAAGTTGACAGGTGCACTTGAACGAGTTGATACCATCTGCACATGTGCCTCCGTTGCTGCATGGGTTGGAAAGACACTCGTTGACGTTGAGTTCGCAGCGGGCACCCTGGTAGCCCGGCAGGCAGTTGCAGGTGTACGAATTGACACCGTCAACACAGGTGCCACCGCTAAAGCACGGGTTGGAGGCGCACTCGTTGTTGTTGGTGGCACAAGCGGTGCCCGAGAAACCTGGCACACAAATGCAAGTGTAGCCGTTGATTGAATCTTGGCAAGTGCCTCCATTTCGACAGGGATTCGACGCGCACTCGTCTACGTTCGTTTGACATAGATTCCCCGTATAGCCAGTCACACAAGAGCAGGCAAAGCGATTGAGGATGTCGTTGCAAGTACCAGCGTTCTGGCAAGGGCAAGATTGACACTCGTCAATGTCTGTCTGACACTGAGTGCCAGTGTAGCCCGGCACACAGGTGCACGTGTAGGAGCCAATGTTGTTGGAGCACGTGGCACCGTTGCGACAGGGATTGGAGGCACACTCGTTGATGTCCGTTTGGCACTGTGTGCCGGTGTAGCCGGTGACGCAACTGCAAGTGAACTTACCCAAAAGATTGGCACAAGTGCCGCCGTTGCGGCAGGGATTAGAGGCACACTCGTTGATGTCGGTCTGGCACTGTGTGCCGGTGTAGCCCGTGACGCAAGTGCATTGAAATTTGTTCACTTGGTCGACACACGTACCAGCATTCTGACACGGGTTGGACGCACACTCGTTGACGTTGGTTTGACACAGAGTGCCTGTGTAGCCTGCGACACACGAACACAAGAAACTGTTGACTCCGTCACGGCAAGTGGCACCGTTGTGACAGGGATTGGAGGTACACTCGTTGATGTTGGTTTGACACTGGGAGCCAGTGTAGCCCGGACGGCAGTTGCACAGGTACGAGTTGACACCGTCCGAGCAGGTACCACCATTCGAGCAGGGATTGGAGGAGCATTCATTGATGTTGGTCTGGCAGATGGTGCCGGTATAGCCGATGACACAGGTGCAGGTGAATCTGCCGGTGAGGTTGTTACATTGGCCGTTGTTGAGGCAGGGATTGGAGGCGCACTCGTTGATGTTAGTGCTGCACGTGGTTCCGGAGAAGCCCAGAGCACAGGTGCACACAAAGCTCGCGAGTTTGTCGGTGCAAGTAGCGCCGTTTTGACAGGGATTGGAGGCACACTCGTTGATTTCGGTTTGACAGAGGGAGCCAGTGTAGCCGGCAGGACAGGCACAGCCACACTCAAGACTCGTCAACTTGATGGTCATGTAGGAGTTTGAGCACACCGTGCTTCCAACCAACGCGCTTGCTGTTGCCGTAAATGTGAGAGAGCCACTTGTGATCATGGTGTTGATAGTGCTTCGATCGTAGTAGAGCGTTTGCGTATAGACTTGGCACTGAATCTCGTTTCCCGTGTCAAACACATTGGCATGAAACGTGCCTGCAGTAAGAGCTACATACTCTGGGTTAGTCCCTGTCGTCTCACCATCCAAGTCCCCGAGTGCAGTCAAGGCCAGCTCGGCGCCGCCTGAGCATGAGGTGTAGGCACCAAAGGCAAAAGTGAGTGTGTTCCCCGTGTACAAATTGAAGTTGGGGCCACGGGTGATGGGCGTTGGATCAGTACACGTTCCGCCATTCTGACACTGGCATGTGGGAAGAATGGCAGTTGAACAAGTGGCGCCCATGTAGGCGCCGACACAGCTGCACACATTGGAGCGATACAGGGCCATGCTGACGTCGTCGGTGCATCCAAGGAGACCAAGGTTCACTGTGCTGGAGCGCAAGAGAGAAATGGTGATGGAGCCGCCGGAGAGCATGCTGGCCATGTCGGACGGGGTTAAGTCAACAACGGTGGTAACCGAGCTACACTGGGAGCCGCCGGACACAAAGACGGTCTTGGTCCAGGAGCCCGCCTTGAGTTGAAACGTCTCGGAGGCTAAATCGAGATCGGTGTTTGCGGTGATCTCGAGGCGCGCATACGTTGCGGACACGCTACCAAATGCAAACTTAACGGGAGTAGCAATGTCGACCGGACTAAAAAAAAAGAAGAATTGAGAAGGGTCAAAAGGTCAAAAGCCAAAAATGCAAAAACAACGACAGCGACAAGGGTGTTACAGGTCTTGAGAGGGAAGAGCGATGTTGCCCAAGCTGAGACAGGAGGCGCCATTCGCACAGCCAGCGTTGACGGTTTGCGTGAGCTTAATGGTGAGTGTGTCGGTGCAGCCGCTGAGACCGGCGTGGACTGTGCTGGAGAAGGTCACGACCACAGTGAGCTGACCCCCCACCAGAGTCGTTTTACCCAGCTCAGTGGTGGACAGCGAGATTGTCTGCGACGACACACCGCACTGGCTGCCTCCGCTTGTGAACACATTCTGCGTGTACGTGCCAGACGTGATGATGGCGTACTCGCTTGACAGATCAAAGTCCTAAGGCAAAAAAAAAAAAAAAAAAAGAAAAAAAAAAACCACCAAACAAAACGTTAGCAACACTGGTCAACCGCCACGGCCTTGGTGCCACGACAATGTTTGCAGTGTGGCAGATGATACGCACCGGTTGGACTCCGCCGAGAGCACTTGCAGCGCCAGTTTGCTTCGAGCGCACTATTTGAAATGAGAGAGTCAAACACAATCGTTTCGATGTTGCCGTTCACACGCACTTGCAGCAATCCCTGTATTCTCATTTCTAGTCTGAGCCACACTCGTTGCTCTCACGTGCGCCATTGCGAGTATGGTCGGCGAATGTACGAAAACAAGAAAAGTATTTGAATGAGTTGAAGTCACGTAAATTAATCAGTTGATCAATTTTTTGATAATGCTCTTTGAACAATACGACGACGACGACGATCATCACGGCGGTGGGCTTGGCGGTCCTAGTCTGAGCGGTGGAGGAGGCGGAATGTCGAGTGGTGGCGGATACCATTCGTCGACTGGAATGGACGAACTCACGTCAGCCTACCCCACCGACGACGATCACGTACGTCCCCTGTGTGTGCTTCTCCCCTATCCTTCCCATGATTGAGCTCTCCAGTCGCATAAGCGTCAAAGTCAATAACCTTAAAAAAATATTATCGCTCGTAAACGCACGTCACTGCACCTCTCCCCCACCTCCCCTGCTTGTCACAACCCTCCCTTGTTGCCTGACTGGTTTCTTCAGATTACCAGCGCCGGCGGCTATGTGACATCGGCTTTGGACCTTGGCGAACAAAAACCAATGTTCGTGCGAAAACTCGTCGACTATCGACCGCCCGCAGCGGTAAGCTGACGCCCACTGTGCGCCATGGGCTGGCCATGTGGCCGTTTCTGCTGACCCACTGATCCACGCTGTGCTTGTCGCTTGTTCTTGCCCGCTGTGCAGCTGGCCAAAATGGTCGTGAGCAACAACATTATCATTATGGCGCTGGAGAACACCCATCTGGTGCGGCTGGACCTGGCCAATCCCGGGGACCTGGACGACATTGACATATCCTCGGTACGCAGTTTCTCCCGACGATCAGCGAACCCTCCCAACTGACGTGGTATGGGTTTTTCTTTGGATTGCACTCCTAGGTTGCGAAACGAGCCGACGATCAAATTGCAAACGTTTTCATTGATCCCACGGGAAAGCACGTTCTCGTCTCAATGGATTCCGGAGAGAACTTTTACTTACACGGCCTGAGCAAGAAGCCGCGCCAGTTGAGCAAGCTGAAGGTGCGCGCGAGAGGAAACATAAACACCCAATAACCAAAATAACACTCTTCTTCTTGTTGTCAGGGGCACGTCATTACTGCAGTCGGGTGGAACAAGACTGCTGCCGACGAGACGTCAACGAAAGAAATACTGTTGGGTACAAAACGCGGGCTGGTCTTTGAGACAGAGCTGGACGCAAGTGAGTCGTCGGGGGCCTTCTTCCGCGAAAAGGAGGAGAAGTACGTCAAGCAGGTGTACTCCATGGCCAAGGACGGTGTCCAGCCCATCACCGCAATCTACTTTGAACAGTTCCCATCTGCCGGTGTCAATGCTGCACAGGGCGACAGGTACTCGCACCAAACCCACAGACATACGGAAAAAAAAAATTCATTTTTGCATTGGAATGTGATTCTTCCTGCTGCAGGAAATTCTTTGTGATTCTGACGACGCCAACGCGAATTCAGCAGTGCATTGGGTTGGTGCCATACGGCGAGTCGCCTGCTTTTCAGAGTGTGTTTGCTCACTATGAGTTCAACCCAGGTTAGTCGGAGAGAGGGAATGAGAGAGAGAGAGAGAGAGAGAGAGAGAGAGAGAGAGAGAGAGAGAGAGAGAGAGAGAGAGAGAGAGAGAGAGAGAGAGAGAGAGAAGGCGATAGAAAGAGTGAGAAACTGATGGAGAGAGTGAGAGGTGTCTCTGACTGTCTGCATAGGGTTCTTTGAGGTTCCGGGCAATCTGGGGTATTCTGAGCTGCATCTGTTCCGCAAGTACCAGGGGATGCCCAAAGCGTTTGCGTGGCTCATCGGGCCTGGCGTGTACCATGGCAACCTTGTCTTTGGCTCACAGAATGCCGGCGAGAATGTCATGACCGACATGTCTCTGTTGCCGTACCCTCACTCGGGTGAGTGACATTGCACAGACACACCAAACACTGACCACACTAATACACACACGCACATACTTAGGGATGGATGGGTTTGTTGCACCGACTGCAATGGTCTTGACCGAGTTCCATGTGCTGCTCTTCTATGCAGACAAGATGCAGGCCATATGCACGCTCAACGATGAGGTCGTCTCAGAGGAATATGTTCCACGGTACGCCTGAAAAACCACCACTCTTCCTCTGATCACCACCACTCTTCCTCTGATCATCTTTCCTTTTCCATTCTGCTCACTATTGTATTGTTTGTTTCTGTATCTGCATATAATATATTTTCTCTCTATACCTTTGCTACTCTCTTGCGCCTCTCATTTTGCTTTCTCTATGTTTCTTTCTCCTCTCTCTATCACTTTGTCTATCGCTTTGTCTCTGTCTCCTCTCTCTCTCCCTCTCTCTCCCTCTCTCTCTCTCTCTCTCTCTCTCTTCTTCTATCTATCTTCTTCTATCTATCTATCTATCTATCTATCTCTTTATCTCTATCTATCTATATCTTACTTTCTTACTTTCTTTCTTTCTTACTAATTTACTTTCTTTCTGGTGCACGTATGCGCAGTCGACTGGGCTCTGCTCGTGGTGCGGCAGTAGATCCTGTCAAGCGCACCATCTGGGTCTACTCCGACTGGTCCATCTACGAGGTACCCACCTTTTACTACTACTACTCTCTCTCTCTCTCTCTCTCTCTCTCTCT